>JAUKPT010001418.1:0-15374 GCA_032273505.1 Nanomia bijuga
TTTATCATTTTTGATTTTAACAGAGCATTGTGGCATTTTAAATGGAAACAATAAGCTTTCCCGATGCTGCAATTTCAAACCAATCAAAATGGCTAAAATAGCAGAAATTTGGTGATAAATTAAAGTATCGTAATATTGTAGGTTATAGTAATACTTAAACAAAGTGTTCCCCTGTTACTCCAATAAGGCACCCTAACGCGGAAACGTAAGTCGCGGTGAAACAATTATGTTTTTGAGTGATGGAGATCTTAATGATTGATTTTCTCAAATGAATATATCACAAGGCATTGTTATTTATGGCCTTGTGATATTATCCATTTGAAAAGATTTTCATGTGTACAGTAAAAAAAAGAGCTACGTTATAGTAGATTTAATATACCAGTACCAGTACACTATCCAGAGATTAAGCCTAGAATTCAAGAATCGCGGGAATCTTGTTATGATTTTTATGACCACCATTTTTATTCACGATTCAAAGTTGGATTTTACATTCTAATCAACATATGATTTCTTCGTCTCTTTTTCAATAAATTCCAATAAATTAGGCCAAACCCAAGCAGTTTTTTCAATATTGCTTGAAAACGGCTGTAAGGATGAGGGAAAAATTCCGTTTATTGATCACTTCTGGTTCTCGAGTTATTTTAAAAAAGCCTATCACCATTTTTCAAATTCCAACTTGTTTACTTCGACTCAAAGATCAAACATTTTTGTATGACAATATGATTAATTCGTTCATCGGTTGTGGGTCCACTAATGATTTGCTTCTTGTCTTTCATTTTAGGATGGTTTTAACCAAGCTCAGAGCAATCTGAAATTCTTAACAATATTAGTCGAACCTTGTAAAGAGCTGGCGGAATGCGATCCATCAGCCATTCCAATCCTCTTACCAAAATTACTCAATCTTATTCGATTGATCTGGGTCAATTCTGAACATTATAAAGGAAGGGAAAGAATCACTGGTTTACTGAGAAAGGTGAGTAATTATTTCATGAATATTTTTTAGTGGAAGATAATTGACAAATTTAGTTAAGAAAAAAATCATCTGAATGCAATATAATGCTGTCAGAATGATTATTTGTCATTCTAAGCGTTGTATTTGTTCAAAAAGTAATAAACCTCAAAGAGGATGATTAGAAATATTATTTCAAATAAAATCCTTTCGTCCATTTATTTCGTTTTATGCATAATTTGGACCTAATGGAGATAAATAGTAAAAATGTTGAAACTATTTAGGTAAGTAGGGCAATTGATGCATCGCGTATTATGATGAGCTGAAAAATTCTTGCATCCTTAAATGTGTAATGTAAGATGAGATCTTATTCAGCCAATAAACGAAATGATGAACACTTTTCTTCAGGTCAGTAACGAAGTGATACGCAGATGCAGTACAAAGATCTCCCTTGACAACATTTTCGATGGAAACGTCAAAGAAAGTGTAAAAGGTTTGAAAGAAAGTATTGCGTCGTGCGTGTACTGGAAAGAAACGTATCAGCAGGTGGGTAGGGTTGATTTAGTTGATATGGACCCCTTTATTAACTTGGGGTTTTTCACTGGGTGTATGGCGGACCTTAAAAACCTTAAAAATTCATCTTTTTGGCAGAAACCTTGAAAACTTTTAAAAAAAATTTGTCCTTTACAATTCAGGAAGGTCAGAATGCATAGGAAGGTCAAAATGCATAATCACTTTTTTTAATGACTATAATCGAGTTAAAATGAAATACATACTAGCTCTCTTTACAGATGATTAGTTAATGATTGATTAACACTTCCCAATTCTTATTTTATAAAACGCTGAATGCCGAGAATATTTTTTACTAAGTTTTGTAACAGTTATACCTCTTTTCATTGTAAGGATTCGAGACAAAACTTCCGATTGAACGCGACTTTCTAATCAAACTCAACAATATCGTAGTAATTAATATCTGAATAATAAATGTAATCATTATTTATTAAGGTTGGGTTGGGTTGGGTATCTTTAATGCAAACGTCAACAAAATCATTAAAAACTTCGAAATTTCATATTTGGCTTACATCATCATATTACTTTAGGCTAGGAACCATTGTAGTAGAAAGGTTTTGATGCTGTCTTATTCATTTAGGTATTTTTCTTCTAGCTATGTTTTGTAATTTTGTCACACTTATCATAATGGGTTATGCATCGTTCTTTTAGATTAGTAAGATGCACTTGAGATTTGGACCAACAGAAAAATGGGTACTTGATCAGACAAGTATATTTGCTCAAGTTGATGCTTTTGTACAGAGATGTAAAGATTTATTAGAGGTAAGTGTTGAAGGAAATTATATCGACTTTGTCTCAAATCAGGCGGGAGATGTTATTTTAGCCATGAGGTAAAAATTGTTTTTTATCTCCTCTTATTTCTTGAGCAGTCCTGTTACTGGTAGCGTGATTGTCCTAGATTTTTTAGCGTTATTGTAAAACCGATTACGCAAGGCACATAATTTTAAATTTTGGACCGCGTAAAAAGTGTGCGTACTGAAGAAAGAAAGGCCTTCAGGACGCCATGTCATATCATATCTATGTATTTTATAATTGTGTTTAAAACATAATTTGCTTTAGAAAGGAGATAATAGAAAATGACAATTAGTCTTAAATTATTTCTCATATCGTTTGTTAAGCTGATTGGATAACAAATGGTTTAAAAAAAATTACCCGACGCAAACACAATCGCGTAAGCTATGTATGCGATCGTGTACCTGATCACACGGTCTTACTCATAGCTGTGGTTTTACTTATTTTCTGAAAACGTAGATCTTCGAAATTTTAGTAAAAAAGTATTTATTATTTTGGGCTCAGCTGGGCTTGGTTGTTCAAACCTTATAGCTTAACCAGTGTTAAATGCAAAATATTTCACGACGAAACGGGGACAGTCACATAGTGCTAGGGGATTTTCCGACCGCTCCTCGTTTACAACTTTCACTTGCTAGTTCGGTTTTTATTCAGACATGCCTGCCTTCTGGGAAAAAAATATTTTTAAAATCCAAATTTAATAGAAAAGTCTTCAGAAATGCTATTTCCCGTCATTTGGGGGTGTTTATATCTCAAAATTTCCCGGGGCCTTGTCACATGACCCCATTAGGAGGCTTACATCGCCCCAAAACATCCAGCTGCTTTACAAAACAATTTTAACATACCAACATGTCTGTATATTACTTGGATCTACATATTCAGTTGCTTCTTCTTTATGTAGGTGTGCGAAGGGCTCATCCATTTCGCACGCAATCCTGATGGTTCGCCACTAGTCTTACCCATCTTCCCTGGACTCAAAGGACCAGAGATCAGTCGAAGTTTGAATGAAGTGAAAGCGACATTCTTGAAGAACTTGAACATCCTGAGGAATGTGAAACACACCATTCTAGATGTCAAGGTAAGTTGGTTTTTCATTTGGTTTTTCTTCACAGGGTCCAGAATTGTAGAAGACTCGGGAAACATAGATAAGGGAATGTCCAAAATGTTGCATGTATGTAGTGTTCAACATTTATTACGAAAACTTAGACATTCGCAAAATTGTTTCCTCAAAACATTATTTTTTTTTAACTTTAAATCGTTAGCAGACTTATATTAGTATTATACAGGGTGATTCAGTGATACATGTGATTTAAAGTATTTTGAAAAGAAATTATTATTTTGCCCTAAAATTGATTTTATGTGGAGGTCAGTCGAGAAAAAAAGAAAAAGAGATAAGATTAAACCAACAAGTCACCATATTTTCTTAAAAGAAATATAATACAATATCATAATTTCGACCACGCTACAAGTAGCAACTAAATAAAACAAGTTATTGACGTCGGATGCAGATCCGAATATGCCCGGAACTACGAAAAAATGCCTAAAAAGGACTATTTTCTCAATTTTAGACCAAAATTGACACCGTTGACAAATTATCTCGAGAGTAAGAACTTTCCAAGACATGCTTTTTTTTGGAAAATGTTTACAACATTGAGGACAACACGTCTACGACAATTTCATAATAAGAATTTAACGAATTGTTCCCTAAAAATTTTCGAATTATTCATCAGATTTTGTACCTCTTTTCTGCAGTTTTTTTTATTAATATCTTGAGAACAAAAGGTTTCCCACACATGCGGTCTTTTGTAAAGTATTCACAACATTGAGAGTACAAAACCGTGCATAAGAAAAAATAATTTTGTAATATCTTTAAAAATGGTGGCAAAAATCGATTTCATCTCAAAATCATGCTTTTCAGCGGTCTTTTGTAAAGTATTCACAACATTGAGAGTACAAAACCGTGCAAAAGAAAAAATAATTTTGTAATATCTTTAAAAATGGCGGCAAAAATCGATTTCATCTCAAAATCATGCTTTTCAGGAATGTTAATCATTCACAAGGAAAATCTTTTTTTATTTTATTATTCAATAGATTCATATCAAATAAATATGACAAAAGTTTCTTCAATTGAAAGGAAAAGTTTGTTCGATTTTTATTCTCGGAGATATACGCATTTAAAGACGATATGCGTTTTTTTAATCACCCTGTATATATATTCTTTGGATTAACACTCTAAAGTGCCGTTAATTGAACTAAGATGTGGCGCTTATTTAAAAAGAAGTCCCTGGCACTTATTCGAGGAAGGCGTATAATCGAGGATTTATGATATTTATTCATAATTCTAACGAGCCATAATGTATTCTTTTTTTTTATTTCTATAATGCTCCTATCTCCCTTTCCTGCTGATAATCATCATCTATAAAAAAAACATGTTATTCGTATATTATATTTTATTTTAAATTATATTAATGGCGCATTACTTTCAACTTATTATTTTAGCGCAAAGAAAACTATGTTTGAATTATTAAGCCACAAGTAATGACGAAGCATTTTAATATAGGGAAATCTTGGGAGTTGCATGAGAAACTCAATTTTTGGATGCAGCGGAAAGATATGGTTGTTAATAAGACATCCATATTTCCCGCTTTACAAACCGGAATAAATATCAATAAATACCATATTTATACTAGTTATGATACAGGGCTTTATACAGCCATTTTGTATTAGGGCCGTTTGACTAACAAATATTGAGTTTCTGTTTAATATTTCTTAAATATTTCACCTGAATCAAGTACCAGCTTGAGATTAGGGGGCGCTGTAAGCTCCCCTGCGGGATTCCTCTCCAGCTATGTTTGAATTTGCCTCTTAGACGCGTGAAAATTGCATTTCCAGGACTTGAAACAGCCTACAACAGCTAAGAAAGAAGATTGAGTTTAGATACTCAATTCAATATCTGTTTTACGGCCCTAATTTGATGGCTGTATGAACCCCTGGATACTACGTACTGCATACCCTTTAAATAAGCTATTACTTTGGCCAATTATCGTTAAATTGAAACATTCATTTTTGTTTAAGCATCATGATAAATTTATTATTGGCTCAGCCTTAAATATGCGCAAAATTTTAGGGAATGAACCTGATTTTATGCTTAGATAGATGTTGCTGGTTTCTGAAACTAAAACTGCAGAAGTAATTTTGAATTTAGTATGGCTACTCTTGCATTGACAATGACAATTCATCAAAAAATGCTATGAGTATCACTAAAATGGTGTCTTTTTATGTGTTTTAGTGGGCTCGCTTAGACGCACTCTTCGTTCTAAAATCTACTTTACCCGATGTGTGTAATAAATATTGGTTTTTCTAGATGGACGAATAATTTTCAGGGCGATTATTTCGCATCCTAAAATAAGGAAGAAATAAGGAAAACATAATTTACCGAATTATCGTGCTTTAAATTATTGTTGCTCGAAACGGCTGAAATGACTTCTTTAAAGAAAAAAACCCAAACAAACGATAACAAAGGTGTATGAATCATTCTTTTATTTTTCATTTTTCATTTTTATCTCTAGGCTACTACCTGGCACGAAGACTTCAATCGTTTCCGTTCTGGAGTCAAAGATCTCGAATTGATGATCCAGAACATTCTCAATTCTGCATTCGAAACTATCAAAACAGTCGAAGAGGGAATCGAAATCCTTCATAACTTCATTCACCTCGCGTCCCGCGAACCTATCCGAAGAACGATCGACAAGAAGACAGTCTCCATTTATCATCTGTTCCTCGATGAGCTGAACGCAGTCAAGAAAGACTTCAACCAACACAAGACTGATATCCCACCTATCCATCCAGATTTTGCAGGGTTAGCTGTCTGGGCGAAATCGTTGAAGAAACGAATCGATCATCCGAATAATGTTCTACAGACGGCTACGTTTTTACCGAAAGTTGGTACAGGTAGGAAAGCTTTTAAAAGCTTTTTTTCAGATATTTATTTGTTATTTTTGTAGACCTGGGAAATCCATTGGAAAATACAGTCTTTTGACCTTGGATAACCACGTCTAGTTAGATTATAGATATTTTTGCGGGAGGCCTCATTCTCATTTTTCTCCCATTTTCAGCGCGAAAACAAAAAAATCATCCAATTTCATCCCTAATTTGGACTTAGTAGTGGTTTTGATTATTTATCTAAATGTAAGGTTGTTAAGCAAATAAAATCAGTTACAGAATTGATTAAATATTTAAGCTCATTATTACCATTTTTGAACTTTAATCTAAAATTATAAGAAGTCTACTGATGGAAGAACCTTACTATTAACAATAGTCATTCAAAAAACTCTAGGGTGGGTTTAAAAACAAAACTATGTCAATATATCGAGCCTGGTCATTCGCCTCATGCCACTGTTTAAATATCTTTGTGTCTGCCTTCCTTGATGGTTGATGATTCGCGATGGTTCAAGGAGTAGCAAAGTGAGCACTACTGTCCACCATGCGACGAATAATCGGAAAGCTGAGCTTTTAAAGGCAACTCTTGACTTCACCTAGATCAACCCGACTCACAATTTCATGCAACTGTAAAACAATGTTTTGTATAATAATGGAGAAGTGATAATTAAGACTGGCTGAATGGAAAAAGCGTACTATTAAACAATAGGATTTCAATGAGAATTCCAAAGAGACAATAGAAATTCTTTTAAATGTGTACGAGATTTTTCAACACTGATTTACCCCTCGGAAAAAGTACTTTTCTGGTTAGGTTAATAGAAAACAAGTCCTTCTTTTGGTCACAACACTCTTTTTTGTATCATTGTGTTTAAGATACAAGTTGACTTTTAGCAGTATCCCAAAAATATACATTGACAGTTGTCGATATAAACCAATAACCAATAACCAATAAATGAGCTGCATATTAAGAAATGCAATAAACCATGTTTGATGTCACAATTCATCAGAGAACAACTCGAAATGGAATAACACCAGTGAAAATGTTAGTGATAATCATTAAAAATATACCCCGCAATAGTTTTCCTGTTTCAGTGGAGTGCTAGGTACTTTCATCTAAAGCCAAATTGGAGGCATTTTCTGAGTGCTAAACAATGACATTTTTTTACAGAACAAATAAAATCAAATAAACTTCAGAGGTCGTACCATGATATCAAATGGGTCACATTTTTCTACGTTCAAATGAGGCTTTTTACCTTGAGAAAAAAAAACTACCCTCGGGTATTTTCACATGAGAGATTTTAATATAAACGGGCTTTTTCACTTAAAGAAGCTTTCTTCGTAGGTCGGGATTTCACTCGGAAAACAAAAAAGTGAAATTCCCCGGGTGTTGAATGGTATATCAAAAACTTGAACCGCACATTATCGTGCACTTAATACTTTAGCGCAAAATTTAATATAGACAAATTTTGCTCCACTAACTGATATAAATAACAATTTAATACCAAAACTTGGCGTGGTACGAACGGACTGCGTATAATCTTATTATGTCGCTGGGAAACAAAACTCCAGTGGCGGATCAGGCCAATATTCTGAGTGTCTTCAAAGGCGATGTTTATTTTCCCACTAAGGAAATTAAAATACTGGGAACGCATGAAAGCACATACTCTGAGGAGCTATTTACCAGAGTGTTTGCCATAATCTTTAACCCAGTTTTACAATTTATAGGTCCAAGTTAGTCTTTAATGAAAAAAATACTGCCAAAAAGAACCTATCAAAAATGAATGTCTTCATGAAGACACTACTGAAGACACTCCAGATCCGCCTCTGAACTCCCTTATGTCCATTTACAGAAAGTGGCCAACTTTTCCATTATTTTAGAATAAGCGAACCGAAGGAAATTAAGGTCACGATAAGGCTGTGATATTTGATCCTATCAAAATGAATTTAGACTGATCAAGTTGATTAACATTATCCGGTTTTCTCCCATCAATTTAAATTGTTTACAGTTAGACTTCCCACCTTCGATATGATCTACTCCTGTGCTACTAACAATGTAGAATAGAACGCAATATACAGACTCTGATAGTTCATTAGAAATTGTACCGATCAAAATGATCAATATGATCGAATGTTGTCCAATCATTATCCATTTCTCTCCGATAATGATCGGCCTTTATAATTAGCACTGAGTTCTTCTGTTTTCTTTAAAATTTCAGGTGATGAGATTAAAGCTCAGTATCAGCAACTTGCCCAAGCTCTTGACGAGTACGTGCGCAAAGTGTTCAACGAGTGGACGGGCACGGTCGACAAGGACACCAACAAGTTGTTAGACGTCCCCTTGATATGTCGCAGTGTGGAACACCCGGGAATGCTCGACCTTCATTTCGACAAGTAAGTCTAGTTTTAGTGCGATGCAAAAGGGGGTCAATATACCCACCCTATTTTAAAATCTTCCATTCCGTTTGAAATTTCTTACTTTTCCTCCTATATCTCCCGGTTTTAACGTATGATTTTCACGGGAGCGGAATAGGACTGGAGTTGACAGTAGTATCTTGATAGTAGTATGAAGCTACAAAAATAAAAGGAGAAGGGAAATTTGTTTCTTCACTTTGCCCTTCCATTTTCGGTAACTCTTTTGAGTGTGAATTTCCGGGAAATATGCTTTTGCAGTTCTGACTGAACAGTCTATTGATGTCAGAATAAAATTAAGGTTTAGCAGACATGATTGTGTTCAGGGATTTTCCCTGATTTCAGGAAAATAAATACTTTTGAAATCCAAATTATCTACAGAAGAGTCTTCAGAAATGCTATATCTGGTCATTTGGAGGCGCTCGAAACTCAAAATCCCGGGTGCTTCGTCCGAGGAGACCAGAGCTACTTCAATTTACTCACTACGCTCGCCTCCTCGCTGCGCTCGTTTAAAATTTTCAGGGGAAAGATTTCAACCAACAACCATGTGCTTATCAAGTGCTTACCCAAGAGTTCTTAGATGACTATCAAATTAGGCTATGATAAAAATGCACTCTTGAATCTGTAGTCTTTCTGTGTCTAGCTAGCTACCTGCGGAAATTAAATGTATTTATGATAATGAATATCGCCAAAAAGAAAAAAAGGTCTCGAAGTCATCTTACCATAAGGTTGTATCTCTTGGCCTCCATATTTAAGCTTCCTTTTTACAAACGTTTAAAATGACCATAAGCACCCCTACACCCGTGTGTGGAAATCCCCATATATCGTATCCCCTCCCCCCACCCTCGGTTAAGTGCAATATCATTTAGAACACACAATAGGAGCGTATCGTCTTCAGTTTAGATAATTTAGTAATTTGGACAAAAATGGTCAGGTATTAGCTCAGATTTTGAGGTGTAAATCGAATTAGGAAAAATCCGTTTGTGATCAGATATTTTTCAAAATTTGGTCAGAATTTGGTTATTACACTTTGAAAGAATGATCAGATTTTAAGAAATTGTTGTCTGAGATGGAGATTATCTGCACTCCGCCGCTTTGTTAGAATGGTGATTTGCGATTTAGACGAAATAAGTTACAATAATTTCTTTCACAAATCCTTTCTTTTAGATCTTTACTGAAACTCTTCCAAGAGATATCGTACTGGGAGAGCCTCATGTTCGAAATCCCGCATTACGCGGCTGACGTGTACGCGAAACGCGAAGAACTGCGTGTGTTGCGGGAGAACGTTCTGTTAGTTATCCGCGATTATAATCGAATCATAGACATTTTATCAGTCGAAGAAAGGACTCTTTTTAAAGAACGAATCCGATTTCTAGATAAGAAAATTCTTCCTGGGTTAACGAAATTGACGTGGTCGTCGAAAGGTAGGCATACTTCTTCTTTCTATAATTTATATAGCACTACGAAATCATATTGAGTTGTCATTTATTGACAGTTGAGTCGTTTTTATAGATGGTAAATATTCTGGCCAGAATCCCTTGTTTCTTCCTGGATTTTAGCGGCGTTTCCGGCGCGATAAATGGTGTGGAACGCCTATTTGGGCAATAACCACAAAAATGACATGAACGAATTTAAGAATTAATTTAAGTATTTGTATTGATTACGTTCATAATTAGTGATTTGATTAGTTTAGAGCATAGATTTTTCTCAGCTGCCTGTAATTTTTAGGGTATATTGTAAAATTTATGGAAATGGCTCAATAAAATTGGCCTCTCTTCTTTGCTTCTCAATTTTCTCAACCAACAGTCGTGTTAGTTAAAACCTATTCACAGACTTCTCATTAGCTCGTGAACATTTTTGCTGGAACCAATTTCATCACGAATGCTAGTTATATATTCATTTCAAAGAATTAGTTTCCTCAAAACATTATTTCATTTCAGATATCCCCAACCAGGTCTCATCAATAATAATTACGTCAACGATTGCCTCTGAATAAATAAAAAATAAAATTCTCAATACATCCTGCTGGATACAAATTACCTTAGATTTATATTCCAGGCGTCACCGATTATTACGTTAACGACTGTCGTGTCAACTGTTCAAAGATCCAATCGATCGTCGACGAATACAAATCGGCCAACATCGACATCCTGCAGAAATGTAAACTCATCAGTGAGACGTGGTTCATCAAGATCAACGGGAAGAAAGTGTACGACGGTCTCGAATTCGATAACGAACAGAAAGCACATCGGAAAGTCATTCAACATAAACTACGCGAAATATACGAAGACATTGTAACGACGATGAGGAAGATTTATTCTGTGTTCAAAAATGACGGCTATGAGGTATGGGTTTCTTATAACGTGCAATAATTATGTGTAATACAGGATATTCCATAATTCCAGGGGAAAAATATTTCTGAAATCCAAATCATTTATAGAAAAGTCTCCAGAAATGCTATTTCTGGTTATTTGGAGGTGCTTAAATCTTAAAATTTCTTGCTACGCACGTCTCCTCACTGCGCTCGTTCTAGCTTTCCAGCAGGGTGCCAAAAAACCTTTTTCTTCGTGTCAGCGATGATATAATTATAAGTCTTTAAGTCACTAATTAAATACAACGGCAGCTCCCACTTCGTGTGAGTATCCTTTTCTTCGCGTCAGCGGCGCTGCTGCGCTGCTCAAACATTTCTTACTGGGGTGTTTTAAATTTCTGTAAAAGAAGAGTTATCAAAACGAGGAAAATGGGATTGTAAAGAAAAGGGGATTTTTCTCAGTAGCATTTTCCTTTGAGCATAAAAATTAAATGTGTTTTTTTATTTTCCCATTAGATTTAATATTTTGGACTCTTATAGCTATTATTAATTTTCCTAGCCCAGTGAAGCAGATATTTGAGGGTTAAGGATAAGGAGGAGTTTTAGCTTCATAAAATGGGGGATTTGTAGGTCCCCCTGATGAGTGATACCATTATGACGATAACTTGTATTTTTACATGATAGGTTCAACAAAGTTGGATTGCTTACACCGAAAAAATCGACAAATATTTAGAAGAAGCTTTCCGGTTGAACGTTAAGTGGTCCGTGCAAGAACTCTCACGTGCTATTAATGGTGACGGTAAGAGCTCTCCGAACCCACTTTTTCGACTCAAAGTTGTTCTCGAAGGGCACAAAGTGACGTTCTCCCCTACCCTCAACAAACTCGCAAGTATCGTCAATTCAGCGGCGAAAGATCTTACACAATGTTTGTCCGTCTTCAAAAGGCTGCCGAACCTACTCACACATACGAACTCGAGAAAACAAGTGAGTATTTTGTTTACGTGTATTGTCTCAAAATGTTTGTATAAATTTTGCCGTTTAATTTGGTTGAAAAACACTTGAAATTCTGTTTGGTTCATTTCGAACAACGTTGTGTATTCTGGCCTTCCGAGAAATCTGTATTACTTTATTAGCGATCAAAAAATATATATTTTGGTATAAGAATTAATGAAATAAATAAAGAGTACTTTTCGAGAGGGGAAAATGATGTTCTCCTCAAACTACTAACCATTGATTCGATAATTCCATTTCAGCCCATCCATGTCGTGATAGAAAGCGACGAAGAAACGAAAAAGAACCAACAGGCCATTAGCGCAGGTGTATCACAGAACGCAGGTCAACTCATGCAGTACTTAACGACTTGGGACAGTTACCGGGAGATCTGGGAACTAGACAAAGAAGCTTTCATTCGTCGATATCAAAAGTTGAATCCACCCGTCTCTTCGTTCGATGCTGATATTGCAAGGTAGGTCATCGTAGGTGGTCGGAATAAAAATTGTTCAATTTTTGGGCCAGAGTTTTGCTTAAAGTTTTGACGACACGTTCAGTGCGGTTTTTAGTAGAGGTTCCTTAATCAAGTTTAGCTGACATTCTAGCGCTTCGAGACAAATACTCAGGTTTAAACCTGATTTCAGGTTGTTTTTTTCTTATAAAATTCTCAAAATTTAGTTCGTAAAAATGCGATGTCCCTGCTTGAATTTTATTTAATTTTCAACGGTAAACCACACATGCCTAGAAAACTTGTTGCAGGGACTGATATATATGTAAAATTCGTAAAAAGTCAGATTTTAACCTAAATTCGTTTAAATTCGTTTAAATTCGTTTAAATTTTTAAAGCAGGTATGCTTGAACCGAAATCTAAATTCTCATCTAAATTCCCCATACAATAAGAGCGTAATTTACTATCATATTTATAGTATTCTATGTATCATTTCCCGGCTGTAAATCTTTTCTCCCGACCGACCCATAAAAGTCATAGTTGAACCCCGCACAGCTGTTTCAACGGGAAAAATACTCTTCGGAAAAATACTGTCTAAACAGACATGTTGTTATTAATTTAATGAAATCTTGAGATCTACCTAACTTTTTTGAATTATGTAAAAAATTTATAATAGCTCAACTGGCTATCTAATAGATTAACAAAAAATTAAGTTTCAATATTTAAAAAATAATTATTCATGTTTTCAAAAAAGATTTGAACTGAAATCTTCCATGAAAAAATGACGACGGCGTTCGAAACAACAATCGAAAGGGATTCTTAAATTCTGATAAAAATTCTCTAAAAATGGTGGGAATAATCGTGCCGTACCGATATTCAAAATATGCAATTGAACGCATAAATTCCCTCAAAAACGTTAAAAACGGAGTAGTTAGAAAATTTGCACCAATGGAAATTAAGGTGGCTCTCTAATACCTTTTTGAGATGGGAGCTTATATGATAGACTACATTATTTAGACTATCCGAAGCGAAAACAATGATTTTTTTGGGCTTGTTTAAAGAAAGCGAAGGTTTTTTTATAGGGTTAATGACCCCTATTAATTGGATAGTGTCCGAACGTGTTTGCGATTTATTGTAGCTAGTGAAAATTTCAACCGTCTAGATCATTTACTTTTGGTGCAAATTGCGTTTTTCGGGCCGAAAAACGGCAAAATCGGCCTCGGCAAAAACGAAAATGCTCGTAGACTTTTTAATTTTACGGCATATTCTTTACTTCATTTGAATCGCTCGTCTGTCGGCTATCATATACTTTTTACCGCGAAACGTTACCATAAACTACAAAAAAGTTATATGATTCGTTGTGAATGCTGATATTTACAAAATTGACGTAAATTGGCAGTTCAATTAAAAGTATTTTTCACTGATTTCAGTTCTGAAATACCTGTGCCCGTTGTATTACGTCAGTTTTTCGTTCTCTTTTTGATATATCTTTGATTGTGCTTTTCTTACAGATACACTGAAGTTGCGAACAACGTCCAAAAAGAAGAGACCATCATCAACATCCAATTCGTCCTTCTCGACTCCGCTCCGTTGAAATTCTCCATCCTCAGTCATTGCAACGAATGGCAGAACGGTTTCACGCGTGTCCTGAAAGAGATGGCCATGTCGAAACTAAGCGAACTGCACACCTTCATGGAGAAGAATTCGAAAGCGCTGCGCACGCCGCCGGAGAACCTTGACGAGCTGTGTACGAGTATTCAACTGTTGGAAGATTTGCAGGCAGATCTAACTAACACTGAAGCGAAGATATCGCCGTTACATGAACAATTTATCATTTTAGAGAGATACGAAGTCGAAATCTCTGAAGAGGTCAGTTATTTTTTACTTTCCTCATAACATTATTTGCTACTAGATTTTGCTCACCATACTTAATTAAATGAATAAAAATTGTAAGCTTTGTGGAATGGGAACGACTGAGAAAAATATGAAAACTATGAAAAATAGATAGATTTCTGATACAGACCATCCCCAAGTGGGATCTAGGGCGCAGCCTTAGACTTTAGCTTTTCTAGGCTGTAGAAATTCGCCATTTCAGATCGCAGAATTATTTTTAATCGGTATTCAACTGACCTTACAGGATTCAATTTTCTGCTTTGAATTAAAGCCGTTTAACCCTAAACCTACTGAGCTATATTACTGGGGATGGGGGCAGATTCTGCCCCTCCCTCTCTAAAAACCTTAAAAATGAAGCAATTGAGGTATAACCCGGCAGAGTTATAGATCTACCAGAAAAATTTAAAAAAGTACCCATTGGTTCAATATTTTACTTACGTCAGCTCTCTTTTTGTGATGACGTCATTGTAAATGTATAGAAAAACCTGCCAAGTGTCCCCTCCCTCAAATTTAAAAAAAAAATCATGCAATTGGGTTGAGACTTCCTGAAGTTATAGTCCTTGATCTATCAGGAAAACAAAAGAAAATGACGTCATCAAAAAAATAAAAAAATCTGATGGAGATGTTTCTCATAACACCATAAACATATCCTGAAAAGATTAGCCTCATATTTTATTACCCAAACAAAAGATGACTGTTTTTTTGTTTTTGGTTAAAATGTATTGAAAATATAGGAAAATTCGTACCAACCCCTGACAAAAGTCCTAACTTACGCCAGGGAGAGCAATTGACCTAAAACCTTGCCAAAAGGTGTCAGAAAAGGACAAGGCGTTATCTTTTTTCATTTTTAAACAAAAACCAGCAGGGGGCGGAATCCGCTTCCCCCCAGTAGGTTTAGGGTTAACGGCCTTCAGTACTCCTGTAAATACCCTTGGCGACATTATATGAATGCATTTGATATGAAGCAAATGCTTTTGAATCCCAAAATGTGTTGTGTCCAACCATGGCGAACTTAATATAAGGCCAGGACATCGTGCAAGTGATTTTACGGAAAGTACCTTCCGGTTTTTGAAATA
>JAUKPT010001419.1:0-15371 GCA_032273505.1 Nanomia bijuga
TTGTCCTTATTTTTATTAATTAAAAAAATTTTTTTGGGGGGGTAGAAATTACCCCCCCCCCCCCCGCTAAATATAGGGTTAAAACGACTCATATCAACGACTTAGTGGGTTAGAACCACCTCTGGATCCTTCATTAGTACAAACAGATTTTCTTTCATTTAACCCTTTATACTTCCAAGGGTCCCATAAGAACGGTCGTCGTACGAGTCCCAAGAACTGGTGAATACGCAAAAATATTATTTCAAGCGTAAATATTTTGTCCAAAAGCGCCCCGCCGGGGAATAAAATTCAACAAAATCATAAAAACAGGGAAGAAATAAGTGATTTCTACTGATTTCTATTGTTTCGGACCCTAAAACAGGGAAGAAATTGGAAAGAATAGGGAAAATTTGGAATTTTGGTCAAAATATTAACCCTTGTGTCATTTCTATGAAAATGACCTGTATGAAAATCGATCATCTGTCAAAATGTTAGGCATAGAGAAAAAAGGTTTCGTCCACTCCACCCTGATTGTGAGACTGTAAGGGAGAAATATTTTGATTCTAAAATGTTGGTGAAATTTTGAGGTTTGATGTAAGAAAATACATCATGAATTAGCTTAATCTTATTTATATAATGACGATGTAATTTTCAACTAACCAAACCGAGAACCAAACAGCCAATTTTACACACAACTTATTATAAGCATATGCTTACGTAAGCAGATGAGAATGACTGATATCATACCGAATTCCTAATATACTCATCTACTCTCACACTTGTGACAATCGCATCATCAGCACCTGCTGCAACCGGTGCGTCTCATGTCAAGTGTAACACCAGTCTAAACATACGAGACGTCGCACCATGACGCACAGTTGTCGCACGGGCTAAGAATAGATTATCCGATGCACACAGGGAGCAAGTTGCGAAAGGTATTTCATTCTAATAAACACACACACTGTATTCAACTGAACTCAACTAAACTCAATAAAATAAATGAGGAATGTTATGTCGCGCAAGATTAGGTATATCCCTTGAGTGCACAAATACTCGTGAGCACAAAAAGTCGCGAAAGTCGCGGCCACTAATTGTCGTGAGTAACAAAATAAATTTATAGTTTTATAATATCAAATTTTCTATTTTCTAATTTTTGGTGAAAAGGAACTAAATATCGCGAGCACAAAATGTCGCAAGAGTTGCAAGAATTTGACCGTGCCATATTGTGCTCGAGACTTTTCACTTCAATTATAAATGATAAAATGATAAAATGCGCTAAGGGCAAAAAAAAAGATAATTATGAAGGGCGACTACAGCCAAATTCAAACAATTCATAAATCGGGTAATAAAAGTGTCGGTGATGCCAAATAAGTCTGGAAGCTTGAATATAGGATTTTTATAAAACAAATTTTCAAAAAAATAAAAATATTTCGATTGAATTTGTACGAGTTTTCCATCGGGGACACTGTTCAGGAGGGTAAATAGGGGTACATGTAAAAAATACCAAAGTAAGTTCGACGCCTCTACAAAAATCCAACGCATATTTTAACCATTAACATATATCCCTACAAATACAGCCAGAACCAGTCATAACAATTCAAACGAAACGAGACACGAGATAACAACCAATCAAATTGCCTTACAAAACATCTCTTTAATGTAATTGGATGAATACATTCCTTCTAACTAAAGAATTGATAGATTGATTGATTATTTTAAACTTGTTTCTTTCTAATCAATTAAAATATAGACAGACAAGAAAATCAACATAATTTCCGTGTCTACAATAAATAAAAAAAGTAATTTGACAACAAGAGAAAATTGTCGGATGTCAGAAAGAAAACATACAACCGTTTCTTTTGTAGGAAAAGAAATTCTTTAGACAAGAATCGCTGGGCTTAAATATGTCTAAAGATATGCAGAAATGGTAAGTATCAAGTCTGATTCACGTACTTCACCCACTTGTTTTATCCACGCTTCTTTCTAGACATGAGTTTACGGATCAGTGAAAGATATTTTAATTTTGTTGGTAAACCTATTTCCATGCTAATCAATTATTGATAGTTTTTTAATAAATCTAAATACTATTTAATACCACTAAAAAAATACAAAAAAAATAGCAATAATAATTTGAATAAATTTTAGCCACTAGTCAATACAGGTTTAATCATTGTTCATGGTAGTATATATTTGTGTCATTTGATTTTTTGTTTTTGATTTATTCCTAGGTGACATTTCTTTTTTACATAACCTAATATGGCCAGCTTCAACGTGTTCTTAATAGTATATCCAAAATGAAATTTGACAAAAAGTTAAGAATATCTTCATCTTGAATTTTCGTTAATAAATAATTTTTCTTTGTTTCTGACTCAATCCAAAATCTGAGCTTAATTCAAAATAAAAAAATTTTGTATACAAAAAAAAAAATTGAATTAAAATCAAAGTTTAGGGCATAATTTTTAATCACCCTAACCATATTTTAAAACTTATTTTAATCCCTGCTTTAGGTACCCTCAAAAAGTAAAAGGCAATTATAAGTAGTTCTATAATGCTAGACTTTTGGGTGATGTGTCAAAAACAAGAGGTTCGCCACTTTTTTGGTGCCATTCTATGTGGAAAGAGCAAAAATAAAAATCCAAAATCCAAAATGGTCAAAATGGTCAAAAGTACGTTTTTTTTTTACCCACCCGGTAAGAATGACATCTGCAATTTTTTGAGCTTCATACTTGACATTACATTGAAAACTCTAATCTGGGAATAAATCGTCAAAGTAGGGGATTGGAGATAACTTCTTAATCCGATATGAAGCGATTTAACTCGAAAGTTTTGACAGATGATAGAAACAACAAAATGGCGTCATAATCAACAGGCTCACCATTATGTTGCTTGGCAACTATCAAGAAAAATGCTTAGTTATATCTAGTAAAAGACGAAGATTAGATTTGACTTGATCGTATAGGTTTTTACTTTTACTAATTAATTTATTCCTTTATTTCTTAGCACATAATTATTGGTAAGAGAGAGAGGTGATGGGACAGTAAATTAAATAATTTATTCATTTTTAACTGATTTTGTTTTAAGAAGGCTTTTATTAATCATATTATTTGCTTGCTTAATCATAAAAAGTTCCAGTGGAAATAGAAGAAATTGCCAATGAACACAATTGTTATTCAATTATCTTTGGTGTTTATGTCCATTGACAAATGATAGAAACAGTGCATAAATATCATTAGTGATGGAAAATGATTTAGGCAAATTTTCTGAAGTATCGTCAACCCAATATGTTTTCGCTCTTTTAAGCTTAATTTTAAGGATTGCAATTTAACTCCCCCAGTAAATAAGAGGACAAAAGAGCAGACAATAGACAATGCAAAAATAGAACAATAGCGTGGGGAAGAAATGAGAAAATTGTGATCAATTCAAAAAGGCCTTCATTTGTGGAGTTAACTTGATTTATTATAACTAATCATAATGACATTAAGGTACCGATCAGGCTAATCGGTAGTGATGGTTTTCATCCGAATGATCATTGATCGTTGATCGGCCGTTATAGTTAGGCCTGGACTTGATTTCGAAACTAGTCTTATTGTGGCCAGTCAAGTAAGGGGTGAATATTGTGAATATGAAATGAATCAGATGAGAAATGAGATTAATGAGGGTTTGTAATCAACGCGAGGAATAACGAATGTGCACTTAACTCTTTTTATTTTTAGAACCAAATTGTTAGCATATTTAGAGCCTAAAGATATAATTATGTATAAATTCCATTAAATGTAAACTTTTAGACTTGACATTCAAGTATACTGGGAGAGAATAAAAATGGAATCATCATCGATCAAAACGTACTAAACTGCCAATCAAATTGAAGTCACTTACAATGCTCATGATATCTGAGGAGTCGACTGAGCGTACATTAAGCTACTCGTGGAGAAGTGCAAAAAAAGAGATTATGCGTTTTAATCGGCGAAGTGAGAATAACGGAATTCAGAGATAAAAATAATAATAGTCATCACAACCTCCCCCGGGCCGTAACGTGAAGTGATGCTGTCATCAAGTTGAGGGGAGGGTTCTTGCACTGTGTCCAATAGACGTGGGTGGGTTCAAAAACAGAAAAGGCTAATCGTATTTACTTCATGAAGAGAGGAAAAAGGGTTAAAAATAGACTTCTACGTATAATAAAGGGAATTGATGAACAAATATTTTTCAACAAATAAATAAAGAAATCCAATAACAAAGCCCCTAAAAGATCAATAGGTAATATGGTAAATTAAAAAAATTTTAAGTTGACATCATGATTTCTGTATCGGTTATTTTCTGAACATGTGCATTTGTTTTTTGAAAATGTTTTCTTCACAACCCGCGTGGGGTCTTGTAACGGAGCACGTGCAAGCAGTAGGGTAATAATATCAAAAAAAATTAAGACAATAGATGTTTTTAATGCATGCGGAATAGAAATACATCTAGAATGAGTATTCTCGTATTTCTGTGTTATATTCTATCAAAGTGAAGAAAAACATTGAAGATGCTGGTGACCACCTATTGGCTGGTGAACTATAAATACTCGTAATCTCATAAATGATTTAAAGTGGCACTCTTGGGATAATCTAGAAAAGTGGGAGAGCGTCCGTTTATCATGAAAAAGGGTATATTCTGTCTAAAAAAGGGCACTTTTTGAGGGGTTATCCAAATATTTCGTTTAAAGAGGGTATATTTTTGACTTTGTTTATTGTGGTCAGGTTCAGATATCCGCATTTGAAATCAATTCTCTTGACCCTGAGATCACATTTCAGCAGAAAAGATTTATGTGGCACCAGGTAGCACGTAAAACAGGGTAAATTATTCAAATAGCGCATAAACAAACGATACAATAGTAACAACACGATAGAAAACCTTTATTCAATATCGATGTTTTTCACGTCCGCGTGTTTTTAGAAAGTACAATTATCTCTTCAAAAACATGGTAAATAATAGCTTTTGAGTGGTTGAAAGCGTTATAAGCGTTATATATTTGCAAACGCTTTAAAGTATGACATTAGATAAGTCGCGCTTCTAAAACAATAATGTTGAATGAGGCTCTAGGTCGAGTTAAACATCATTGATTAAGAAGCAAGACATATCTAATGTCAAACGCGAAAGCGTGCAGCAAATGTATTGTGGTAGCTCACTCAAATTTAATTTGACGCACGTCATTCACAAAAACGTAATTATTTAAAAAAAAAATATTTGTGCATACAAACACGATCTTTTAAATGTTTTATCTACCAGTTTTCTGTTAGTTTTTTTAACTGTTTAACATTTTTTGTTGTGTGTAACATTTTTTATAATGTTACATAGAGATTATAACATTACAAATGTCTCACCAATCAACCAATCAAATTGCGCTATTTCGCTACGAGATACGACAATAAATCTTATTGGTTCCTTTAAGTAAAGATGAGACGAAACGCAAAACAAAGATTGTGAAGACAAGGTCGAAAAATGATATTTTTTCATCATCTGATACTTGGGCCATGAAATGATAACAACACCGATTAGAACTCCTTTATCAAAAGATGGTAGATAGTAGTTGAATCCTTTGTTTTTAAGAAATGGTGAGCAAAGCCGCATGGCTAAAAAAATAACATTTTATTCTTTTTGAGGATAGCGGCGGTGGTTGTATATAAAATCACACCACTTGTATCATTTCCGTGTAAATATTCAAAGTTGCGGGCTTTTGATAAAAACAACACGTGAGCACGTGAGAAAATTCTGAATGAGAAAACATATCGTGTATACCAATGATGTAAGTTTTTTCAAAAATGAACAAGTAGAAGTAAAGAGAGTGACAAAAATGACTTAAAAAACCCTTAAAATATTTTTAGAGATTCATTAAAATAAAATGTTCAAAACGTGCAAAATCCTTTATAATCCTTTATCATAAAATTTATGACGAAAAGAAGATAAACAATCGTCGATAGGAAATCATTTTACAACATGCGAGAGCCATGCTGATATAGAAAACATTGTTTTAAAACGCAATTTTCATCATTTAAGGAAGTTAAGATAGGAAGTTATTATCAACCGCAGTTTTACTCGCTCAGCCTGATAAGGAAACCAAACAAAAACACGCGACTCTTTAATGATCAGAAAAGATAGCTCAGACATTTAAAAACGCGTGGTTTTTAAGATAATACTGTCTACATAAATGTAAACAAAAACTGTCTAGCGAATATAAATACATGAGCGGAATTATTTGCTTAATTACTGTTTATAAACTTTTATTACCGGTAACAAAGGAATATTTATCTACATACATAACTGTCTCCTCGCATGTTTGTTAATATGAAGAAACATGCTTTTTCACGCTTTTTCACGCTTGTTCACGTATATTTATTAAATAAATAAAAATAGAAAAAAATGTAAAAAAAATATGTTAGTACATACCTCCATAGACGAAGTGTTGAATGCCAGCTACAACCAAAATGTATTTAAAGAGAGATGCCATACCTTTAAAAGAACAAACAAGGTATCATAATCAAATTGTTTCTTTTATCAGATCTCGATTTAATATGATGGTAATAGTAGTAACGTAAATATATAAGTTTATCTTGTGTAATTCCAATTGTTTTCACCAGTCTTTAGTATAATTGTTTATGGATCTATGAAAGATATTTTAATTTTGTTAGTAAACCCATTCTAATGCTAAACAATTATTTATCTTCTTTCAATTATTCTAAATGCTATTTAATACCACTAAAAAAAATCAAAAAAAATATCAATAAGAATTTGAATAGAAATGAATCCATCTTATCCGTGGATATTTTCAAATATATCCATCTATTTGATTCAAATAGGAAATTGGATGAAGCAAATAAATAAATATATAAACACACGAGAAATTAACACACACACGCACACACGCGCTCAAATAAAAATGTAATCTACACTCTCTCACTCTCTCACACACTCACCACACTGTAAAAGCGGGTGATAAAAACCTACAAACAATAGATCAAAAAATTATCTCGCGTTTTTTTTTATATTTTATTAACACATGATAAATAAAAACACGCTGTTAAATTAAATCTCTTGTAACAATAGATTCAATTGAAATAGAGACAACTTAAATAGATCTTTATGCACAGCGATGTATGTAATTAAGATTATAATTTGAATAGAAGCTATTTTATGAACGAATTAAGAAACAAAAAAAGCGAGAGAAAAGATAGAGAGAGGGGGTGATAGATATGTGAATAGAGATTTTCTTTTATATATTTCTATAAAAACACGACACAAAGAAATGACAGTTTTTAATTTGTATAAAACACGACATGGTTCTATTCGTTATCAATAGTGATGCCCCGTTGCGTTTCATTTTGTTGTTTAAAGTTTTAGTTATATGAGCGCGGCAAACTAAGGAATAACTCCTTTCTTTTCGCTATGGCTTGCACTGTTTGAAACCTCTTGCTAAACGCAGCAGAGCCTAGACACATTTTTTTTAAATGTTTTTTTATCATATCATCTTTTATAAAGAACTTTATACAGTAGACTTTACTTCCAACTTGTATATTTTTACAACTATACAAAACAGTTTAATTTGATATTTTAGATTCTAAATTATTATTCTTTTTATCTACTTATTTATTTATTTATTTTTGATAAATATTCGTAGTAGGAATATTTTTAATCGGGGGGAAGGGGGAGGGGAAATTATGTTTTAATGTTTCGTTTGTTTTTTTATAACTGTTTAAATAACGATAATTAAAAAACATCTGTAAAATTAAAACGTTATTCAGGTTTTGAAAAATAACAATAACAAAAATGGTGTCAGAAATTTACTTGAAAATGAACAGGAATTGCCTATTGGAAGTATATGAATAAATAAGTAAATACATAAATTCGCTCGGATGAGATTTATATTATTGATTTGTTTATCCGTTATAAAAGCGGGAAGCTATTTATTTTCAATTTTGAATTTAAGTCATTTTCATTTCAAATTAGCTGGCATGTATTTTCTATTTTTGAATAGCTTTAGATAATTTTCAATATTCTTTTCGAAATTCTTTTTTATTTGAAAAAGGAAATAATTTGCCAGGGTCTAAGTTAAAAATTCATACGCTTATCTTCATTGTGAAAGTTGAAGAAGAAGCAAAGCAATTTTTTTTGTTCTTGTTAAAACGTTACAAAATTAACAAAGCTGCTTGCTATGATAAAGAAAAGATTAGATATATCAAGTATGGTGGAAATTCATTGAAAAATCACCGAGAAAGATGGGTTCTTCAAACGAACCTTGATGTTCGCAACAACAACTATACATATATAAAATATTAAAAAAATGTACCGATATTCTTCAACGAAACTACACATATTATTACATTCACTCCATTCACTTAACTTAAGCAATTACCATTTTTTAAACAATTTGACTAATTAAAACTCCATTCTGAAGTATATATATTGTTCAAACATGTAATTCGCGTCGCAGCTAAGTCTGCCATATTGTTAGTGGCATCCTGAAAAGAATCAAAAATTGCAAACTCATATTTGCACCCGAAATCATGAATATTCTTGAACTTTAAACCCCATTCTCCCAATATAAATTAAAAAAGATCCTTTCATTATTTTTTTGAGATCTACTTATTCCTACAAGATTCTTTTGGACGACACATCTGTCAAATTAAAGTTCAAAGAACTTCTTGATCTTGCATTGAAAACCTTTTAATCCATTTATGATAAATTCAACCATCTTAGAGATGATAAGTCTTAGTTCAGTATCTAGCAAATCGAATTGGAAGTTTCTTGGCAAGCTTTCATTTTCCTTCTTGATAAAACTAATCATAAGCTTCAATCTCAAATCTATACATTAGTCGAAACAATTAATCAGCGAGTCTGGAATCAATTTTATTTGGAAATTAAAACAGGCACAAACTTTAAATGGATTTGAAATTTTGTTCTGAAGACACCCTAGAACTCAAAGAATCAAAATCGTTTAAAAAATTTCAAAATTCAGTGTTATAGCCATGATGTACTTTATCAATAAGGTGCGTCATGTTTATATTTATAGTATTTCATCAGCGTAGATCGAAGGTTTGCTAGATGAAGAGCTGTAAATAAAATTAAGATGATCATATAGCATATGAGCTTGATAAATTATCAACAATTACTTTACTAACACACAAAATTATTGACGCAATTTCTTACCACTTTAATTAACCTAGCGACACCATAAATCTATCATTTTTTTTATCGTTCAATATGACCACTCTTTATAAGTACTTTTCACGCATACTAACAGTTCTAAATGAGCCAATTTATCAAGCCTTTTTTACTTATGTTTTTAAGCCACACATTGTATTTGCATACTTATTACAGCGCGTATATGTCAATATAAGTTGAGTTAAGTTTATTTAGGGATTTCAATTTCTTACTCGACTGTCTCGACTCCTATTGTTTAAAAAACAAATAAACTTCATCTAAATTCTTCAGTGGTAGAGATCGGTTTGTTATTTCGAACGAAAAGATAAAATATGTTGTGAGAAAAAACAGATGATGGACTGGTGCTGATAATTTTCATCCGGCAAAATTTGGTCGAGAGTCTGGTAAATTTTGTCAAAAAAATAATTATACCCAAAAAAGATGAAATGATTGATAATAATTTGAGATAATAAAGGAAACTTAAAACTTTAAAAAATTTGTTTCTACGTTTGTTCGTATGATCGATCAATTGTTTTACATTCACATGGTTATTTCATGCAAAGTTGTTATAAGGTTATCCATAAGTGCAACAAAGGAGGGTGAGGTCTGGGTTAGAGGGCATCAGAACCCAGTCCAGTAGAAAATCTTAAAGATTAGGGGAAAATCAATATTTTCCGGGCAAAATTAATTCCTAAAAATAGCTAAAATGGCTATGGTTGGGCAACAGTTCTAAGAAACATCAATAATCAGGCAAAACCGCCCCCTAAAAATATCCATCTGCTGCACTTATGACGTCATCTTGAACTTCCAGGAATGTTTTATCATATTTCCATATTTTAAATTCTGGATTACTAATGCAAATACCTCGCAAATACTATAATACAACCATATTATCATACAACAGAATCATCATTTATCATGATTTTTTTTCTAACATGACTCACTCTTGTTACATGAAAACGAGACTTCAATTGCTCTGATATTTTTTTATAAAAAAGTCTATTGAAACACTTCATGCTTGCTGACAATTAACAAAGTAGCCCGCGGTGGGCTGCAAGGGAAAAATGCCTAAAGTAATTAGGTAAAAACTGTTTCCCATAACACAACTTGAAAATGAATGCAAAAATAGTTTAACCATCGCTAATCTCTTTCTTATACTTCTGCAGCAGAATAGTTGAGAAACCAAGCAAACCTTAGGAGCACACTGAACCGCACAAAGCATTGAAAACTTTATCTGGTCCAATATTCCAAGAGAAGGAATTTTCTTACTGGTTCATTGAAAATTCAACAAAATGATCAATAGTCCAATAAACCACTTATTGAAAATAACAGTTGGTCCGATGTAAAATTGGCAACAAAACATCAAGCGGTTCAGGCTCCACATCAATTTGGTTAATGACTCAGTATTCTAGAATGACCAAAATATGCAGTTGTTAAAATGTTATGATATCAATAATTCTGTGGGTTAGATCCAACTCTGGATCCTTCAATACTACAAAAAAGGACCCAAAAGCAAGGTCGTTTAAAGGGCCCAAGAACCTTTGTTCAACCACCAGAAATAGTCACCTAATCTTACAGTGCAGAAACTTTTATCAACTTCAACATATGCTGGCTGACAAGAGAAGGAAGACTCAAGAAATTTATTTATTTATCTTTCTCTTTAAAAAGAATTTCTATTTGTCTGTTGATACTCGTAACAGGTTTTTTATGAAGTAGTTGGTTCGACAATGCTTAAGTTTAAAAAGAAAAGGGGACAGCCCCTTACTTTAAGGTTGTTGGCGAAAGGACTATACAACAAAGTCAAAATAATATCACAGTGCCAGAAAACGTCCAATGAGCGTTTTGGGGGTGGGGGATCAACTCTTGGGCGCTATCTTTTCCATTTCTAAAACTGTGATTGATTTAAAGTGGACATCATCGAAGGAGGTGGGGTGGGCGTTATCTGAATATGTGATCATATTTTGACTCTTCAGTAACAATATTAAGAAATAAGCGCTTGAGAAGCGCTTTTGATCCAAAGGTCATACAAAGCTATACAAGATCACAGGCAACAAATTTGAAGACTATGCCAATCACCCTTATCGGTGGTTTCACTTGAGGTTTTTAAGATGCTTGTTGAAATCCTTAGACTTAAGCCTCTATATATACCAATGGTAAAAAAAAAATGATTTAATCACGTTCATAATTTTATACAACCGCAAATACATACCTTATAAACAATATAAACTTGTTAGTGAGACCATGATAATCCCCCCTACGCACACCCCTATGGGTTCTCGTCTTAGCAGACGTCTATAAGATGCCTTTTGAATTCCTTGGACATAAGCCCTACTCTCCCTCTAATAGGTGTACAACAATGCCAACTGAGACTTAATATTCCCTTATGACCTAAATCATTTATATAAATGACTCCATCATAAATACCTCTGAAATGTCTATGAGACAAAAGCCTGAGAATGCTGTCTCGTTTTTTGACAGCTTTCTCCTTCGTTTGATAATGAGTCGAATAATTAGTTTGAGAACATTCGAGACGGGTTTGTTTAATAGCAGTCATGAAGATCGCGTGGTATGCAGCAATGAAAACATTCCTCTTGTTTTAATGAGAGACAAAGAAAGCGAAAGGCTGATGCTTTGAAGTGTGTCTTATTGCATTATGTGATTAAGGGCTGAAATAAGAGACATTCTAATTGATATCTTGTTGGATAGGCATCCAGTTAATTAAATAGGTCTGTCTTTTATACAGACGTTTTTTGAGTAGTATTAATGAAAGAAATAATGGTATAATTAGAGAACTAATTGGGACTAGTAAAAACCGTCTACTCTTTTATTATTAGGATATGGAAGCTATGATTTTAGAGAAAACGGGACTGTCAGTTATTTGAATTTATTGCTCTCTAGAGGAAATATGATGAAAACTGGAACAGTATTTATCAGGAATATTTTTCCTGCACAGCAATAAAGAAAAATGGCGCAAATTGGTTACCTCGTGCGATTAAAAGATTTAGGTCATGATTGAACTGAAACCATCAAAGATTAGGACTCTTACTTAAAACAAATTAAAAAGAGAATAAACAAGATGAAGACAATGACTATGATCATCATTTAGGGAGGCAATCAAAAATTTAAGCGGATCAAGTCGTAATAAACAATAAAATTGAGTGCCAGATGATACCCTGGTGAGATCTAAGTATCATATAAATTAGAATGTTAATTTATGAGATTTTTTAGCATTCGCCAATTGAAATTAAGTTTCCGCCAGCCAAACAAAAAAATTGTTGAACCCTGGACTCGACACTACTAATTAATTCACATAGGATGCATGCAGTGACCTCTTAACCCTCTAGAATTTGGCGACCTTTCTCATCATACATGCGTCTACATAACTCATTAAGACCTGAGACAATCGTCATTGTCGTCATATACCAAAGATATGACTTTCGAATCCGGGGGCGGAGATTCTGAAATTGTCAACCTACTGAACACACATCAAAATACTAGAAGTTATGCATGTGTGTGTGTTTAACTATATACATCACACGCAAACACACACACGGTCTTGATGTAAAATATTTGTTTTTAGATCGAACGATGATGTTGTGCAAGGAGGAAAAAGTTCGTCGTTTCTATACAAAGGAACGTCTTCAGCCAGGGTTTCTTACCTTAAACAGGCAATGATAGCTAATGGATTTGACACCTCCCTAACTTCCCCCAGCACCACCGGTAAATATTTTGGCCAAAACTTCTTATTTTTTCCCCCACCATTTTTCTTTTTTTCTTATTTCTTCCCTGTTTTAGGGTGCGAAACAATAGAAATCGCTTATTTTTTCCCTATTTTCTAATTTTTCCCTATTTCATTCTCCTAGCACTTAGCATCCACTGGTGGGCAATTTTAGGGATTTTAGCCTTTTCAGACCCCTCCCCCTTAGCGGCATTTGTCTGGTAAGGGTCAGAAAATTTATTTAAAGATGTTCCACAATTGTCTACTCGGGTTCTATTAACAGGTTCCCCGTACGATATATTTGTTAAAGGGGCTGCTGAAGCAGATCTTCTGTCCAATCATAACTGCAAAAAAAAATCTTCTAAAACAGCCATTTAAGCAATATTAGTCAGGACTAGATTTTTGGTGAAGGCAAAAAAAAATATAAGTTCTAGGAAAATTTTTGGTTTGGCTACAGATTGGAGGCTGAAATGCCTCGCTCTGCTCACAACAAAACGAAAGTTCACTGGTGCCATGGCGTACTATAATAAGAGGCCTCTTCACTGTACATAAAAATCTAGTTCAATCCTTTCCGGTAATTCTTTTGACCTTATTTTCTCGGAACAAGTTTATATTATCAAACAATGTCTTTAGAATTAATTTTCAAACAAAATGGTTGACTCTTCCTGGAATTATGAGGTACTTTTGGTTTTACTTAAGTATTCAAACACTCGCGAAGTAATGAAGATTGTGACTTCTTGTTTTAGCAACAGTTAGATGTTATCATGGTCTTAATTAAAATGTATTCTAGCTGTGTATAGAAGCGTTCGCGTAACAGCAGTATTAACTGTGTGTTAAGATAATCGATATTTGAGCAATACAGTATTATTATTTGTTCAATAAAACGTTTTAATTACTGTGCACGAAATACTTATAGTGTGAACACACCTTTAGACTGGGGGCTGACTTTAACGCATAAGTCCACTTAAAAAAATATTTTTCCTTTTTTACCCCTTTTCGCAACTTCCGATTTTTTTTATATTTGGCATACATAAAGACCATGATAACATCTAACTGTTGCTAAAACAAGAAGTCATAATTTTCATTACTTCGCGAGTTTTTGAATGCTTTAGTAAAACCGAAAGTACCTAATCCTGAAAGAGTCAACCATTTTGTTTGAAAATTAATTCTAAACACATTATTTGATAATATAAACTTGCTCTGAAAAGGTAAGGTCAAAATAATTACCGGAAGGCACTGAACTAGATTTTTATGAGGCCTGTTATTATAGTACACCATGGTTCTTAACAATAGATTGAATAGATATCACACAAGCTGCTGTGAATTGTAGACAAATTGATAATACCATTCGCATGCTTCGCGATCTCATTGATCTTGCGAATAAAGAAAACCTTGAAGCAGCATTTATCTTTTTAGATCGGGTAGGTCATGAATTTCTGTATAAAACAATGGATACTTTTGGTATCGATACTAATTTTGGCACGTGGATCAAACAAATTCACTCCATAGCAGTACCCTATTCCTCTTATGAGGGGGTACGTCAGGGAGACTCGCTTAGCTTCTTCCTCTACGTGCTAAGCAGTGAGCCCTTTGCTTTGCAGATAAGGGCTGATTATAATATTATACAAAATTGCTATTACTTAAAACAGATGTTTTATAAAAGTCATTAGAGACATAATACTGTACGAGGCAGCCACTGGTGCCAAAGTAAATTACTCTAAAACAAAAGATCACTGGTTTGGGTCTTGGACGAATCGACAAGATCAACCCCTATTATTATAATGGCAATAGTAAATATCGATATGAATAAATATAATAGCTCATATTCTTATACGAAGAAGTGTTAAAGTATGAGTTTGTTGAGAAGCGACATCCTTCTCTCGTGACTGCTGGAACTGACCCTTCCTCCCCTTTAGCATGCACCGTTTTATAGTGTTGGCTCAAGAAATATTTACGATAAAATCGTTTAGGGGGTAACATCCATTCAATTTCTTAAAAAGATACTTCTGGTGATGTAAAAATCATTAAAACATTTCCAGATATTCTTCTGCCGTGTACGAGTATTCTAATTATCTTAAAGCTTCTACAAAAGCACACGTAAATGTAATATATTGCCTACGTCATTTATTTTGTGCGAATTTTCAACGCAGTGCCACTCATTTCGATACTTACAGGTTTTAATTCATGTAAATGAAACATTGGATTCTTCAAAGAATATTTGAAGACAGTGCCGATCTTAAAAGAATCAACAAATCATGTTTAACATACTCTATTACATTCTTACTCTCATTAAGGTGATTAGGCTTGAAGTCAAGCACAAGATAATACTGTCGTAAAAAGTGTATAAAGAACTGTTTAATTATTCGTTACATCGTGTGAATAGGTATGTACACTGTGTTACCAAAGTTCATCATATATGCCAGGGCTAATTATAACAAAATAAAGGTCCCGATCAGGTTGATCGGCAATAATCGTTTTTGTCCGATCAAAGAAAATAATG
>JAUKPT010001421.1:0-15367 GCA_032273505.1 Nanomia bijuga
CAGCTTTCTGCAGACCTTCAAATGCTCAAATTCCGCTGCGATCTAATCGCCGGATCGCACACTTTTTGCTACGGGGTGGGTGATTATCCTCGTAATGTAGAAAGTTTGTCTAATTTATGCTATTGATTGGTTGAAGATTACATTATATCAAGATTTAAGATGTCACAAATTGATGTTTCTTTTAAAGTCAAAAATGATGTTATAATTTTTAAATCAACTAATCAGAATCTTGATGATGTAATATTCAACCAATCATTAGTCTAAATTAGACAAACTTTTAGCGAATCTTCAATCATATCCAATCGTTTCCTCATTTTTATTTGTGAGAAAAATTATGTCATAATTCCTCTTCCACACCCCCTGTCTAAACATGCAGACCTGCAGGCAGAGGCTGGAATGGTTCGCTTCGCTTTTAACAAAGCCAAAATTCTCTGTTGCTAATCCACCAAGATTTCACATTCACCTACCAATATGAAAATTTTTTCAACTGTTTCTTTACCAAACTAAAGCCCTGTTAATGGACTACTTGAAATTGATTGAATTTATCTTGGTTGACATTTTGGTGTCATCTCTAACTCCAAGTTGATAAGGATGTTAAATTGATCTTTATTGGATTTTGCTTGAATCTGATTTTTCCTGACTTACAATAAAATGATCTCACTTTAATGGTCTTCTGAACTTGATCATTTATTTGACATCTAACCGTCAACCGAAAATCAACCAATCAAGTTGGTATAATAAATCAAATCAATGTGTCAATGTGTCGTTGCCGTAAATTCTGTCACGAAGGAATTGTCGTTAAAAGGTTGTCGGAAATTGTATGACAATTTCCTATCGTAAGAACTATGACAGTTTTTATTAATAAGCTATTGATTTAATATAAATTAATGACTTAAACGTTTCGTAGAGAGTTTTAATGACACCAGGAAAAGTATGTACATTAAGAATAAGGTCTTAGTTTCTCTTTTTTTTTTAAGTTTTTAACCCCAGCATTTAGTAAACCATGAATAAAAAAGAAGTTTTCTTAATTTGTGGAAAATTGCTAAAATTCTCTATCAGCTGATTATAAGACCTAGTTGAGATAGATTGGATAGATTGGCATAAACTCATAAGATAAGAATTTCTGTTATAAAGTCTTAATGTTATTGAAACGTTACTTGACCCATAGTTTAATTTTGCGTAAATACACACAATTCAGCTCTTATATTATCCTTCTCTTTTTCTTACGAACCGATTCAATTCAAGTCGAGAGAATTATGTATGCAGAAAATGCGTTTTGTGTACAGAATATGATGCAATGTGTGCGCTGGGTTATCGATGATACAATAGAAATATTTGACAATCTGGGTTTTCGAACTGAAGTTAATGGTTGTTCTCATTTTCAAAAGGTTTGCAATGTAGTAAAAGAACCGGTTTATGTATGTGCGAGAGCGAGGGTTGGGATTTTCGTCTAAACCAGAAACTCATTAAGTCGAGTACTTTTTATTGCTGGTTCATTAAAGTTTAATTAGTTCTAAGAAAATTGAGCGTCAATTTAAGAAGGTTGTTCAGAAACTAGTAAATTTGTGAAGGAAACTAAAAAGTTTTTGCAAATGTTTTTTTCGGTAGGTCTTGGGTGTATGAGAAGTAATATTACTTAAATTCTATCCGTTTTTAATTGAATTTTTTATGGTTGCGTCGATATGATCGTAAAAGATGAAAAAGTTTATTTGTCCCCCTTATTTCTTTTTGAATGCCTAAATTGTTTGCTTTGAATTGATTTAATTTTGTTGAGTCTCGTTTCCCCCCCAAAAATCCACTCCTTTCCCAGTACCTTTATGTATTAGTCTTTCACATTTAATCTGATGTTCGAACCTTGTATTTTTTACCTAAATTTGTCGACCACTGTACTTGTTATTGACGCTCATAATTCTCTAAACAAGACAATAAGGGGCTTTAAAATATGAGCCTAAATCAGACTTAAAGAGCCTTTTAATCCGAATATCACAGTATTAAGTTAAGTTATATTACCATTACGCGAGCCTTATTCTACATTTGGTCATTTCTTACCTAAAACACATAATACGGTTAGATGAAAAAAACACCAACGGGAAGTCCGGATAATCAAGACAAGAAACAAATAACCAAACAAAACTCGTCTGATCGAGACAGCGGAGATTCGCTCGATTGGGAGAAAGCTGCATCTGAAATCTTACAGCTTATTAATACGGAAGATTATGATGTGGAAGAAGACAGTAAGCCGGTAGACGAGAATCCTGAGGAAGACACTGCACAACAAGAAGATGTAGGTATCATCAGTATAAAGGGGAATGAGTCTCAAAATCGTGTACTGAATTAATCATTTGATTGGTGAAGATTAGATTTGGAACATGGAATTACTTTTCCCTGTTGTAATATTTCCTCAAAAATTCTTTTTGTCGGAACCGCTTTTACTTGGTTTTAAAGTTTTGCTACTTGGCAGATGAGCACTTTCTGTAGCCCTGGATCTTAGGCCATAACACTTCGTAAAAGAATCATCAAACGGCTCATTTAGCTAAGAATTTTTTTCAAGATGTACCAACTAGCTATCTATAGATTGGTTTGAAAAAATAAATTTAAGTCATAATGCTGAAAAATATTGTTTTTAGATAATCAAGACGGCCTATGAATAAATCAAATGTTTCGATTTAAATCTTGTGCAAATCTTCTTTCCTTAAAAACCTGCCACTTTTTTTATGTTCTGAGCTGTTCTGAGTAGCAAAAAATGGTGAGTAATCAAAACAAGTAAAGATACGAGAAGCGAGAACCACGGGACGGCGTGTGATGGAACGGGGGGGAGAAATGTGAAAAAAAAACAATAGTGGATACCTTGGAAAGTAAATAAACCCTTGTATACTCAAATCGAGTTAAGTTCACACTACCATCTTGTTGATTTGATTTTTACTGCAAGTGCAAGTGCACATAGATGTGGTTTGCACAAAAATCTTTTTTTTAGTCGGGTCTGCAGCGAGATCTTTCAAGAATAATTTGGGTATGAAATATTTAGTTGCTCTTTCTACCTAAAATTCTATTTGGGTCTGATTTTTTCCTGGGTCTGGGCAAGGCTGCACTGCTGCTATAAGAAAAATGGCTAGTAGGTTTAAGTATAGTAAAATATCGTATCAGAAATGTAGTAAAAAATAAATGAAAATTGTATGATTAGGAAGAAAACCAATGGACAGGAATAGCTTGAAGAATTTCCTGGATTTTCAGCTATTTTCGGATGATAATATTGACTATTGATATCTTGATACATTTCTTGTAATTGATGATTACTGTATAAGTTTTTAAATTCTTAAAATGCCTTTGATACGAATATTTCCTTTTTAGTATCTAATGCAATTAGATAAATTGTACACATATTGGATTAATCTTTTTTTCACCTCGTATATAATCAAGAGTGGATTACTAGATATCAAAACCGGAGGGTTATATATCTTGTTATCTCTTTACTCTTAAACACCCTCTCAACATTACATCCTGTCCATTACACATTGAGAAATGACCTTCTCACAAAGAATTTGATTTCGAGATAGTGAGGTCGCATGATAACTTATTGTTGATTCCTTGGAGTAACTTTCATCTCTAAGGGTTGTGTACATTCTACAAATCTCGCCATCCTGCTCGCAGTCAGAGGTCATTGTCCTCATCTAATCCGAGTCATAATCTTCGCAGCGTCCTTCCATTCATATCAAGTTCGAAAATGACAGTTTTACTATACTATGTGTAATATGTTCCATTAATGTTGCATAGAGAGCCTCAAGTCCTTGCCATGTGTAAATGAAAAGCGTATATGTGGTACAAAAGAGAAAACTAAAAATCGGTATTTGAATTTACATATTTATTTTATCATTTTTGCTTTAAATATTCATTATGATCATCAGAAGTTTTTACGAAGTTTCATTTTTCAAGAAATGATTTAAGAAAGATTTGAATTTTTTAAGTAGCAACAAAGCAGATAAATAGAGATGATCGCAATATATATATACATATACGGTGTGGGAAAATGATTTTTTGAAGAGAGATCTTTTCTGTACATGAAGTGTGTAGTCATATGAACTATATATGAACTATAGATGTCCAAAGAATCGTTCTTTTGACGCTTTGTATAATATCTGTCGCCAGGAAATATATCTTGCTTTCGACGCTCGACGCCTGTAGAAAAAAGGCAAAGTAAGCTCGATGCCAAAACTTACCCCCTCCCTATAGAAAAGTTTATTGCCGGTTCTAGCTGTAGACATCGCTGAAAAAAGAAAATTAAGAAATCTATTTTGAGTCTAACGTTTACTTATGTTTATTTTGATGAAAGATCTTTTTATATGAATTAAATAAAAATTAAGAGAAATTCCATTGTTTCGATGTCCTCAGATGATGAGCCGATTTCACTGGTTGTCGGCAAAATCGTCGTCTATATAAAACATTTCGGTAAAAAAGAGATTAGAATTCGATTTCCCGATCATATGCTTTTTATTATCCGTTTTTTCCTTCGTGTATTATATTGTTTGTTTACAAGTACTTTGATATCATGCTTCAGTGTGTCTCATTGTTATGTACACGCGTTTTGTTTTGTTATTTTTCACACTGACCCCTTGAAATTTTCCTGATGTCTTTTTCTAGAAGGTTATTAACGCTAATGTAGTTTGTTTACGACTGATAACATTGTTACTGACTCTGATTTGTAAAGACCTGGATCATTTGAAGAGAGTAATACATTTTGGTTTTAATCGCTTATTGCTGGGAGAAACCAGGTCTTGCTTACGTACGTATACTTAATCACATAATTTCTATAAATCCAGGATGCTGTGGTTTCTATGTTCTAATTTAGATCATTAGTCAACAAAATCTTAAGATTCAAATCTTCTTTGAACATTAATTGAGAGAATCTCATCTGATGTAACATGTTTTTTATAAAAACCCTGATATTGGCTCAAAATTTAAGATTATCTGAAGAACATATCCAGGCTGACTGTAAGTCAAGAAAAAATTGATTCGAAAAGAGATGTAGTCATTTTTTTATTCAAGAAAGACACAAGGCAGATACAAGGTAAATGTACTGAATTTTGAAGGTCTTTTGTACAGTCTTTGAATTTGGCTTGCTATTGTGTCTTTAACGTTAAAGTTTTTCTAAGAACGGCTATAAGAACATCTTAGGCTGAAAAACGATTTTATTTGTACTTAGTACAAGTCTTGTGATTCAGCCTTAATGTAGACCAGATCAGCTTGGACAAATAAGACTTACCTTAAGTCGCAAGCACAAAAAGTCGCCAATATTAATTGTTGCGAGCGCATTTTCGCGACGTTCACGACATTTTGTGCTTGCGACATCTACTTACTTCACTAAAAATGTTTCAGACGATAAAAAAATTGAATTCAATAATAAATATTATTTTCGTTTTTCTCGACAGTTAATGACTACGATTGAAATTCTATGACGAAAACAGCTTTACTAAGAATCGAATGGTGAAAGACTTCTTGTACAAAAATCTATCAACTCCCAAAAATATCCTTTCATTTTCTAACCCCTGAATAAATCTTTCAATCCTTTCCACTATAACCAACTCACACTTTTGTACATAATATTTCGAGGGTTTCGACGACATTTTTCAATATCAACGACGATTAGATACGACATATGCAACATTACATTTCGTGACGTTTTATTTCCTTGACGTGTTTCTATTTTTATCAATAATCCGACGTCATAGGAACTTCTTATTTCTTTTCTACGTAAATATTAGCGTATAAAGGCGTCACCAAATTAATAATTTGATTGGTCAATATTGATTGAACCGTTTCTATTTTCTATCACGTCGATGGATGTTAATTTGTCAAGGAGATTATTTGTTGATTTATTACTGCTATTACTTTTTTTGTTTTATTGATTTATTTCCATCGTGTATCTTGGCAAACAAGACACATGGAGGCAGGCACATGCTTCCATTCATTTCACGTATATATATTTGTAATGCACACAAACGTGCGGTGCCCTATCATCTTTATGGACTCTTTTACCCTTATTTTCATAATATATTTTTTCTTTGCGGTGACATATTATTTCAAGGTTAAAAAAGTTTTTTTTTATTCTAATTTGGGTTAAGATTTGATGAAAAAACATCGTTGGTTGATATGTTGATGTGAGTTTTTTGAGTGGAAGATTTATAGGAAAATGAAAATGGTGTTCCTTTTTTTTTGCTTTTGTCAAGTTTAAGTTTAAGTCTTTTGTTAAGTCAAGTTTAACAGGGAATTTTTCAGGACGAACAGAACCACAAGTCATAAAAAATATCAAATTACGAAGTATATAACTCTGGGATTGTCTGAAAATCTGCCTTTTGGTACAAAATTACATCATGGAGTTTCTTAATGGTTGAATTCAAAATATTTTGATTTTATGTTATACTAGTATCAAAACGATTCTATTTTATGCCATTCTTTATCGTTATTATGTTTCAGCGTTTAATTTGATTGCTTTTCGTTAATTATAATAGTATAAGTATATCTAACTTGTACAATGGAAATGCACCCATTACTTAGCTCTACCTATAGGAAGGTAGAGTTTATTAAAGAATTTCAATATGGTGTCGCGCATTACGAAAAGGTCTATAATACTGCGAAGAATTTTGGCGAGCAATTCCAGGAACTTATACTTATAATGAATCTTGACCGAAGATCCACGAAGAACTTGACCGAAAAGATAAAGTGTCTTCCAAGCAGATTTACTTTATAAAAATTAGACATTTGATACTTTTAAATGAAAGGTCTTATTTCAGGGTTGTCCTTTTTGTGGTAAAAAATGACATTGTTGTCACTAAGTTGTATGGGAAGTATGTTTTTGAAATTTATGTGGTTTTACGTGATTTCCAACCAAATCAAGATAATTATATATAATTTCAATTAAGATATTTGGATAAAATTCTGGGGTTTAGACTGATAGAGAGATAAATATATAAATAGAATTTTCCTGATTATGGTTAGGAATCATCTTTGTCTAATTTAGACTATTCTGATTGGTTGAATATTACATCAGGAAGATTCTGATTGGTTCATTTAAAAATGATATCAAACTTTGAAATTTTTAAATAAGCCAATCAAAATCTTCATGATGTAATAATCAACCTATCAATTGTTTAAATGACACCAAGTTCTGAGATGCTTCCAATGTCATTTCAAGTTTTAACCTCTGGCTGCTCCCCTGGAATATTTACCTTATTTTTATTACCCTGTTTCGTTGATACACTCAATTGCTTAACCCTACTACAATTAGATTTTATATTAACTATATTTCTTTTTCTCATTTTGACCCCCTCCTTTCCTGTCGTAATAGGTTTTAAATGTTAAAGAACATTACCTTCTCCAATTTAGTCTCATAATTTATTTCCAGGCAACAATAATAAATCACATGCACAGACTTGGATGTCCATATACCTGCTAAATCGCGGCGGGACATGGACTTTCCTCATCAATAGAACAACATCGGTCTTTATTCCAATAAGTAGATCTGCGTCCTTTTACTATTATATCAGAAATTCCGTATCGGAAACATGGAACTGTGGCAATCAGTCATAACCGTCTCGGGTTTTTATCGGAACTCATCACGAATAATTAAATACAGATTAAGACATGTTAGTATAGCTCTTGGATTTTACATAAGTGTTTCTTTTACTGAAAGATTTTTTGAAATTTTTGGCTTTCGACTTAATTATCCTGCGTTGTCTTTCTATAGTTTGTTATGATTCGGAACACTATTTTCTTGGCTTGTATTATGAGCCGGGTATGGAGTGATTTCCATCGATATGTGCGCTGGATTAAGTCACTGTCAGAGATGTTTTAATCGGAAAAGCAATTAAGCCTATCAGAAAGGCCAGATGGAAACCAAAAGGTTGTTGTTTGTGATAAATATGGAGATCGCACAATTCCGATGTTTAGAGGGAAATGGGGTTGGTTTGCGACCGGGAAAATATGCTTAAGGTAACAGCTGGTGCCACTGGGGTCAAAACCCATCGGGACCACCTCTTCCTCAGCAATTATCTCCGAGGATAATTTGCTTCTTTATTGATCTGCCTGGAACGGAATTGAGGAATAGTTCAAAAAGCAACGGAGTCGTTTACATGATTTTTATAGTAGTCCTTTGAGTATTTTAGTGACGCAGGGAATAAAGTGATAAACGAGATGAGGTTCAGAGAACCCCCAAGGGATAACCGACGGAGTCATTGTACTATTTTAGCAAAAATGACTGCATTGGTCTGTGGACAAACCGTTATGCAATTTACCCTACGAGGGGGGAAGTCAAGGTCAAAAGTATATTATTGAACTGCCTGGAAAAGATTTATAGATTAGTTCAAAGCAGAGCCGTTGGCTAGAGTTTTTTTAGTAGTGCAAAGAATAAGAGGAGTAATCGATGCAGAACATCCCCAAGAAGTAGTAATATAGAAATGGAACCAGCTCCAGGAGAGCTTTGAAAAATATTTTTGGGGTCAAACATTTTCTTTCCCCTACTGATATTTTATCTCTAATATGTTCATTCTGACATTTCTTCCAACACAAACAAACTGAGAGTAACATTCAAACGCGTTAAGAAAACATTTATGTGAGAATAGCTGTACCAGAAGTAAAACCGTTTACATGTAGTTGCGTAATCTCACCCTGTAAAGTCCATCACATATTGACCTTCTCCCTTAGGATTTGTTCTTTTTTGGTTGTGTCGGTATTTGACAGCAATTATACCCTGCTTTGCGTAACAAAAACTCAAATTACTTATAAACAACGACCACTGATAAGCAACAACCCTTAGTTCTCTTCTTTCTTCTCTCTTTTGAACCGTTGATATGTCACGAATTTTTTTAGGGTTTATGCTAGGTCATTCAAAGTTAAGAGAATTTTCACCTAATTTGTGACTAATAGATTGTTCGTATCATTTTTCTTATCTTCTTTTCATGCCCAATCTCGCTATCCAATCCGTTTTTGAAATTAAAAGTTTTGAAAATTCACTTTATACTGGAATGGACCAAGATTAGGCTAATTAAGGCTAATAATGGCTGAAAGGTACCTTTATCCCCGGACCAAGTCTGTTTACCAAGATTCTTTTTTTAATATAGACCCTAGTTAAAGAACATAAAAATTGCAGTGGCATTAATGACCCTCTCCGGTGGCACAAACCTCAAAATACGGCCGGTCTATAAGGATTTACTTCAAACTACAGGTCGAAAGTAACATCAGTAAAAATTGGATGATGAGATAAACTGTTAGATCTGTGTTGGGGTCTGTACTTTAAACTTCCAAATGACGCTAAGCGTGGCAAATTGATTATGGATGCTCCCCCTCTATCCAAAGAACTTAAAGGGGCGTCGAAACAAGTGCAATCGACTACTGTCCATATCTCCCACTTCGTCATCTGCCTACGTCCAGCAATTACAGCATATTGGTCAATTTCTAAGAGCATGTGCATTTGTGTTGGAATAACAATCTTCATTTTAACGGTTTAGGTGGTCCTCTTTTGTTCATGTGTCAATGTGAACACACCTAAAAACTACTTTCCTCTCATTACTTGAATAATTGCAAAAACATCAATTATCATGAGAAATTTTGATTCCAACCCAGTAGTCACCAATCATTTCTCAAAAGTTTGTCTAATTTAGTCTATCGATTGGTTGAAAATGACATCATCAAGAATCTGATTGGTCCATTTAAAAATGTCACAAATTGATATTTTCTTATACTGAATATTTTATTGAGTTTATTTAGTAAGCCAATCAAAATCTTTTAAGATGACTCCTTAAATCTTCGTTAAGTGATTGGTTTGTCTAATTGACTGTTGGAAATTACTTCAAAATTCGGATTGGTTCAAATCTAAAATAACATTGTCCTCATACAATAACGTTTCTAAGAGGGCAAATCAAATTCTTTCTGCTGCGGCAAATTAATACTGACTTATGCGACGATCCACGATATCCAAAATAACTCATCTATTCGTATATCCGGTCGACTAAACCTCGTTATACCAGGCAGAGAGAGAGAGAAAGAGTATCTGGTAATTTATACCGATATGTTTGTTTTTCACACTTGATTGTGAATGGTATCAAGTTTCACACACATCCAGTTGTAAGGGATTGTCTTCAAATTTTGGATAAATTTGCCATTTGATTGATTGAAAATTACATTATCAGGAATCTTATTAGTTGATTTTAAATTTTTTTCTATTCGATGTTTTGATAAGACTAAAACTCGTGAAAGTGAACCAATCAGACCCTTGTTGATGTAATTTTCAACCAATCAAATGGCAAATTTATCCATAATTTGTAGACAATCTCTAATCGCATGTTGTCGTTGTAGAGAGAAGTTTTTTCGTCGACGGAAAGATAATCTGTATTGCATTACGCAAATATTGATTGTTTCAATTTGGTAATTTACATGTCTGTGAATTGTTTGTGCGACATACGAAAACAATTTGTTGACAGATAATTCATTTCTCAAAGATTATCTCTGAATATTCTCACGTCTCGCTTTAGTATCTGCTTTACTTTCCGTTGACTTTGGTCAATGCAGATGTTGATTTGAAGCTTGTAATGCCATTCACGAAAAGATGCAACTGCAAATCGAAGAATACCATATCAGCAAAAAGAATCGACTAAAATTTAGTGAACATCTCCAAAGTTTGTCAAATTTAGACTATTGATTGGTTGAATATTAGTCTTTTATTAGTTCACAAAAAAATTTCAACAAACTTTTTAGTTTCAATAATACTAAATAAAAATGGTGACATTTTTAAGTTAACCAATCAGAATCTCGATGATGTAATATTCAACCAATCAATAGTCTGAATTAGACAAACTTTTGGATGATTCCTTAGTCAAGTACCTACATTTCTGTCGACTTTTTCCTAACACCGACATTATTTTGGTACCTAGTAGGGTATCGGTTATCATTTACAAACAATTACATCTAAAACCTTCTCACATTGATTGAATCATAAGTATTCCCTCTTACAGTGCTATGTTTTGTTTTCATATCTTCACACCCTTTTACAACAAGAATTTACTAGTTAACTTTTGTGAGAATGTGTGACAAAAATGGATTAAAAAGAAATATACTTTTTGACCAAAATTTGATTTATGTAATATGGGTAGTGTCATGTGGTCTGGAAGACCAACCTGGCCCCCTTAAATCGACAAAATATAGGAATATGACAAACGCTTTTTCTTAGAAATGTAAAGGAAAGAGAACTTCCACTTTTTAGGGGTAGAGAGACAGGATTTCTGTGAAACTATATGGAAAACAATAGAACTTTCTGATTTTAGTGAAGTAGATTTCTGATACTAACGAAATATATAAATATGAATTTACGACAAAAAACAGTCCCTCTGTGTGAGTCTAACAATAATAGCCATTTTGCCCAAGTTCGGTCTGATTGCGATATTTTAAACAGTCTCCTATGTAGCCAGGCAGTTGTGTTTAAAGAAAAGTACACATTCGCCAGGTATAATTTGTTTATGGAACAGCGCGGTCTAAGGTGATGCACGGTAACGAAAACAGTCTACTATATAGTTGGGTATCAAGTCTTCGAAACTTCTGTTTATTTTTTTTATCATCGATTAAAACTCTACATATCATGTTAGTACCAGTACTACTCCTTGGTCACAGGGAATTTATTACCCGTCATATCACCAAATGACCTTCCATAAAATCGATGCACTCGTCCTCTTTGAGTTACACTCTGAGTGACTCATAACGAGCAAATCGAGAACGAGTTGCCTTCGTCGTATATTAACTCTTTAAATTCTTGAGGTCAGTTGTGTGTGTGCGCGATATGCGAGTCAAGAAGTAATATTATCACTGATTGTTCAGTACGCTGTATCGTAAGGCATGAGCGGAAACGCGAACAAAGCCGTATATGACAAGGTTAATGATTTAGTGTAACCAGTTTATTGTGTGATTAACAACTCGGCTCGTATACGACGAGATTTATTTACAGAGCGTAGAGTGGTGGTAAGGAGTTATACTTAACGCTTGTCAGGATTTGTCTACAAGTTTTAGGTAAATTAGTTGTCTCATTGGTTTAAAACTACATAACCATGCATCTTTTTGGATAATTTCGAAATTTCTTCAAACTTTAAAATTCAAAATTTTGATAATATAAATTTTAACCAATGAAATAATAAATCTACCGATAAATTGCAGAAAATCCCTTAGTATGTCGTATTCTGGGTTAAAAATTACACCGTCGCGAATCTGATAAGTTTAATTTGGAATGTCATAACTTGATGTTTTTCTAGAAGCTAGATTCATGAAAAGAACAAATCCAAGTCTACATAATGTAGCTTTCAACCAATCAAGCGGTAAATTTAAATATAATTTGTTCACAATCCCTTTTTTAAGGTTAATCTGATTGTCTGTTGTTTTTGTTCTGTGGGGGACGTCTTTTTAATCTTACATAGTTATTTCAATTACTGTTGTGATCGAACTACTCAAATACTTGAGTATCTGTATTGAATGACCTTTTATGTGGCTTTTCTTATGATTATTTTTGTACAAGTATTGTTGTTATTGTTGTTGTTGTTGTTGTTGTTGTTGTTGTTGTTGTTGTTGTTGTTGTTGTTGTTGTTGTTTCGCTTTGACAATATTGTCTCGTTTGAACACACCACACCTACCAATGTTTCGCTGATATCACAATACTTGCATAGTTATCCTCCAACCCTCCAACCTGATATATGCTGGAAACAAATTTATTTATGTTAATCAAAAGTAAATATGATTCCTTTAAAATGAGGTAAAAACCTTACTCTTCAATATTCTTTCCACCACCGCGGTGCACCGTCTTAAAATTATCCCTGTCCGCCGCGAGTATCCTGTGACCGACAGACTTATTAGCCATCCACAGTTTGAGAAAGTGATATTTCTTCCTCGATCCTAAATTTCTAGAATCTAAAAGGTTCCTCAAAAAGAGGAGCTGATTTTCTATTTATATTTTATAACAAAGGAATAGTAACTTGTCATAAATCAATGTTTATAACAGTTTCAGTGGCGGATCTGGCCCAATTTCTGAGAGTCTTCAAAAGTGATATTTATGGGAAATTTTAAAAAATTGATACACTGGAAACGCATAGGAAAATACTTCAGGGTCTATTTTTTAGAGTGTTTACCATTATCATGACATTTTTAGGGCCAACTTAGTCTCAAATAATACAAAAATCGCTCCTTAAAAATTGCTCTTATCAAAAATGAGTGTCTTCGTGAAGACACTGAAGACATTCCAAATCCGCCACTGAATCAGGCTGGGTCAACCCATCTCATTTGAGGGAAATTGAGCAGCCAGTTGGATGCTGGTGAAACACTAAGATGTTCTTACGCCATAGAATGTAATGAGCTTGTGCATGGCAGTTCCATCATAAAACCTTCAACATAAAATCTTTATTCCTTTTTAAGGTATGATTCTGAGATCGTAAGACTGTGACTCCGTCGGGTCAACCAATGCCATGCGAGGGAAATTGGGTAGTCATCAGTTGGAGCTATAGTTCGAAGATTAGCTATGCTATGCATGACTGTTGCATTTGAAAGTGACTACTTACCTTAGATAAGATAAGATAAGATAAGGTAAACTGATGCAGGCAATGTCACGAGACGCACGCGCGCGCACGCACACGCGCACCTAAATCGCGCGCCTTTGAAATATTCCTAATATGGCCTGTAATGAGATAAAAAAGCGTATGCGAATAATAATAATAAGGAAAAATAATAGTATAAAAAAAAAACAGGGAAGGGGATAAAGATCTAGATCATAGATCGACAGCTAATTCGACATGAAAGTCGTAAATTACAAGAAGGCAACCGATTTTGAAGAATGTTAACAAATGGCAAATGATCCCCTCTTAGAGATAATCATGCAAACATTGCAAACACCGAGATCAAAATACGAGATTACACACATCAGGATTTCGAGTATTGATGAAACACGGATACATTATGTCCATTTGAAATCCCCAGGGGGTTGTAAACAACTAACTAACGATCTGCGTTGACGAACACAACAATCTGAAAACGGAACTTAACTTAGGGAAAAGAATGTAACAAGAATGACGATAATCAGATCGAATGAGATTACTTTATCATGCTGTAACGTTTGGCAAACAAAAGACTTCTAAAACCTTTAAAAGCTGTGCCAGGGTGGCCACTCCAAATTTGAGATGAAAGTCCAGGACTTTTCCAGGACTTTTCCAGGACTTTTCAAGGACTTTTCAAGCTTTTTCCAGGACTTTTTCCAGAGTGTCGACAGGATTTTTTGCTCAAAACCCTGACTTTCCTGACCAAATCCTGACCAAATTCGGCCAAAAATCTGACTTTCTAAGCAGTTTTCCATTAAAAACAAAATTCCAGGACTTTTCTCATTTTTTTCTATTTTCCAGGACACTTTTCCAGGACTGAAAGTAATTCCAGGACTTTCCAGGACTAGTGGCCACCCTGACCATGGTTGGAGAAATCTTTGAATATTAGGACTCTTAAATTGAAGAAATAGTATTTTCAATACTTGAAATGTCAGGAAAAATTGATGATTTATAGGGAATTTGGGTGGATCAAGAATTTTCAAAGACTTTCGGGGTTTATTTCGGGGGTAAAATCTCTTAGCCGGGGTATTGCGGGGATTTTACTACGTTGTTCACAACTGTAACAAAATACTGAGAGTCATGAGCAGATCTAGAAGTTCCCTGACAACTAGCATCATGCTAGATGCACTGTACTCAACTTTAGTTCATTCACCTTCTTTCTCTTATTGTTTGAACAAATTATCAAATTGTGACATTTTAGATTGAAAAGGATTTCACGAAAACCATTTTTATCGCGTATAATTCTAACAAGTTAGAATGGATATAAATTATAGATCTCAAATATGCAATACTCAGTGATCAGATGTCATCATTTTACTTCCGCGAAATATTCTGACACATTTTACAGATTAATTATGAATATGAAAGAAAAAACATGTAAATGTTATTGATAATATTTCACGAAGCTTTTCGTACTATTAGCTATATATTTTTTCCTGATGATGAACATATAATAGACGAAAATCTTCGTAAAATATTATCAATAACATTTACCTGTTTTCTCTTCCAAATACTTATGACGAATACTCTACAAATTATGAATATGATAACGAGGTTATCGAAAGCTCATAACGCAAGAAAAAATGCATTCTCTCCTCTCAAAATAATATGAAAAATAGAAGCAAGCGTCATATAATTTAATGCAAAAATCAATACACGTTAAAATGCAGTTCAGGGGACAAGCTTTCATTTCATAACACTTTCAAGATCTTAGCATTATTATTTTGCAAGATAGTAAAAATATTTGACCAAATCTG
>JAUKPT010001422.1:0-15365 GCA_032273505.1 Nanomia bijuga
AGGGTCACTTTTGTAGAAGTACAATTTTTCAACCTAATATATCTAGGGATAATCATGGGAAATGAATGAAAATAAGGACCGGGAAGGGTAAACCCCATCATTATCTTATGTCTGATTTCTCTTTTTCTTCCATGAAAGCTGTAAATAAGATTTTACAGCTAGTCAAAATTTACTGTATATTTAGAGGGATACCTACATGTATGCACATAGTACATGGTCAAAGAAATCTTTGAATCAGATTTCCGAAATGACCTAAAATGCACTTGTATTGTCCATGCTTGGAGAAAATTTTAAAAATCATGCCCTATACTGCACTTATATTTGGAGGTATACTGAAAATCAGAACTTTTAAATGTTCTAAAATGTACATAGTACATGATCAGAGAAATCTTTGAAATCAGGGTTCTGAAATGACCTAAAATGCACGTATTGCCCACCATGGTTGGAGAAAATATTTAAATGCCCTAAATTAAACTTGTATTTGGAGAAATTTTTGAAAATAAGAACTCTAAACATTTTTAGTAAAATGCACTTGTATTTGGAAATATATTTGAAAATTTCGATAGGATTTCAAAAACCATGTCTCAAGATTAGCCATATAAAAAGAGAGCACAATTAACGTGGAATACTTTTTTGCGAGTTGCGAGTTATAATTTTAAAGTGCGAGTTATAAATTTAAAACACAAGTTACAAATTTAAAACACAAGTTACAATTTTAAAATGCGAGTTACAATTTTATAACACAAGTTACAATTTTAAAATGTGAGTTACAATTTTAAAACGCGAGTTACAATGTCGAAAATGCGAGTTAGTGAATTTAACTTGCAAGTTAGTGAATTTAGATTGCTAGTTAGTGAATTTAACTTGATAGTTAGTGAATTTAACTTGCGAGTGAGTGAATTTAACTTGCGAGTTAGTAAATTTAACTTGCAAGTTAGTGAATTTAACTTGCGAGTTACAATTTTGATTAACAAGTTAGAAACGTCTGCCAAAATTGAATGAATAAACAAAAATTATTTATCCTAATAATTGATTTATATTAGTTTATAGGTGCTTTGGAAAATGAAATAAAGAAATTAAGGTATAACTTCAACATTCGACTGGTATCAAAGATCAGTTATCATTTATTGTACCAAAGAAGAGTAAAGGATTATTAACAGTTACATTTGCGAGAAATGTGCAGAATGATTTTAATTGAAGCTTGTGGTTTTGAGAACATGTAATAAGCCTTTTGTTCGATATGAAAGATCTCTTTCCAGAAAATTAAAAGCCTGGCGAAAAGTAACGAACATTTCAGATCGAACGTTTTGTTCGCTTATTAAAAAACAATTAAATGGCAATCGTCATTTATTATAATGTTTTATACGTTTCACCAATTGTTTTTGTTGGTTTAAACAGATATTTTTTAATGGCGAAACATAGCGGAACAAAATGTTCAACCAAATTTTCATTACGTTTTTCCCGGCCTAGTGAGCATTTCTATACCTGACTTATAATGAAAAAGAGAAGAAATAATATAATAGAAATAGCAGGTGCATGATTAGTCAGGTATATAATCATCTCATGAATAAACGCTTTATCTTTTATCAGATATAAATGCCTGCTTCAATATTATAATTTTTTTCTTCACATTATCTTTGAAACAATAGCGTGATTGGTGGTATTTTTTAAAGTTATAAGTTCCTTTACATTTGAGTATAAGAGTTTTTTACTTAGTCAGGTATAGTAACGCCCAGTATTCAGAAACCAAAGTCTTTCCACGTGGAGGGTGAAGCTGAAAGTAAGAAATATCTATTAAATTCTATCTACAAGAGCAAAATATAATACACCGTTGTGAGAACACGCAAAATGAAAAGGAGTAATAAAAACGACCGAATAGAATTATAATTAATAATGCGTTATTCAATTTGACACTTAAGACTGTTGTATATTTTTTTTTTGCATACCCAACGGGCATGTTCGATGCCCAACAAAAGAACACATGAATACTTAATATTCTGGAAAGAGAACTTTCTTAATGAACGAATATCCTATGAACGATAGAAATTAAAGAGTAAGACATAAGACAGGTGAGCTTTTAATAGACATTAAAATATTATGATTGCTTTTGTGTTTATTTTATGTACGGCTTTTCTATATACCCAAGGTGTGTGCGGAAACGAGACAATTAGAGCAGGGAGAAACATTTTTCTATTTATTTTTGTACTACAAAGTCTTACCCTGTCTTCTCTTTGTTTATTTTACAAGGGATTTGGAATGAGTCCTTACATCATAATACTGTAATACGTTGAAACTATTTCCTCAGAATATGTTTTTCTTCATCATTTTTAGCGATTCGTTTTTTTTTAATGATATACAGAGCTAGTAGTTTTACTTAATCATTATAGAAAAATCTAATGCTGCCATTCGAATTAAAAGAATGAGATGTTTGATCATCCCTCACTTCAGTTTTTTTATTGAATATTGTTTATGAATTACATCAAAAAGCAAGATTCTAAATTAGAAAACATTCACCTAACTTTAAAGTTGAAATTATTTTCGTTTGTATTTTCGAGTACTTTTTAATGACATCAAGAATTGCCAACTGCAGAAGATTCATTCTAAATTTCTATACTTTTATTGTAGATATTTTTTTCTTTTGCTTTGTAAACAAGAGATCCTAGATCATACTATGTATATATTGCATCATGGATTTTTGTTGCTCAGCTTCAATTATGATATTTAATGGACTGAACTTATGATAAACAGTTGTACAAAACTAACTTTTACTATTCTATTATGTTAAATGCGATCTGTCCTGGTAGAACTTTGTTCAATAAATACTGTATTTGAAACTTTTTATTATGTTAAAGTACAAAGAAGATTTTTCTTTCGATAAGTATACTTTTCTTTCTTTCAAATTCTCTTCTCCCTTTTACCACCTGCATTTACAACCCATACTGAACTTTCTACTAACGTTCTGGACAATATACCAAACATAACAGAGTATTCACATCTACTTGTATCCTTAGAAATGTACAAAAATCTATACACAACGGTTTCTTTTGATTTAGATAAAAAGATAAAAAAAGCTTCATTTATATTAGATGTAAACATGAATATGATAAAAATAACGGGTACTCTCAACATTTAAGATAAACGAAAACTATACAGAAATCATCCATTCAAACTGAATATAAATGATACTTAAACTACAGGTTGTATAAAAAAAAAGCGAACCCACCAATGAAAGTTCTTAAAATGGGTCTTAAAATCATATTCATATTGATTCATTCATTTTTTCTGATGTAATAATGACTTGGCTACATAATCGACTGACCTCCACGTGGAATCAATTTTTTGGCGAAATATTGATCCATTTCCTTAGATCTTTGAACCGCATATAGCCAGGTCATCATTACAACGAAAAACTTTAATGAATCAGTATAAATATGATTTAAAGACCCATTTTATGAGCTTTCATTGGCGGGTTCGCATTTTTTTGATACACCCTGTACATAAAAAATAAGACTCATCAGCCAATGATAACAAGAGATTGAATGCTCTCCCAGTATAATTACAAGTGCACACCATGCTTTGATGGAGAGAAAGGAGAGAAAGATGAAATGATAGGTGGAGTTTACGGGAGGGGATAGAAATACATCTAATTTTATAATTTTTATTATATTCAGGGATAAAATGTTTTATTATCTTTAAAAGATGTGTTTTTTGTGTTTAATTTATGTAGTTTTTAATGATAAGATTATTCTCAAAAATCAATTTTCACAATATTACACCACATTTAATGATTGAAAGATTGTATCGATTTAAAATTTTATCAAGATGTTATTCAATTTAACCGTTGATCGTTTCAAAATAAGGCGCACAGATCAAAGCTTTAATCATTAGCGTATCAAATGCATGCATTTTGCAAAAAAGGATATCATTGATAAGACAGATGACGAGTTGTGCAGGTAAAACGCTTAACCTCGTGGTTCTTTTTCAAAACGATTTTCAGTTCAGATTTTTTTTAGTATAACCTCAGAGAATATCAAAAAAATTATTTAGCATCAATTGACGTAAGACTGTTCGTATTCTGTTTTTCAATATCTTTTTTTTTTTTTTTTTTATGTTTAAAAGCAATATATGAGGGCAATTATCCACCAAGTGAAAAATGATGCTTGAAAAGAAGAAGAAAAGCAACTTCCTTTCCATCAGTTGTATGAAGAAAAAATTAGAATGTTGGTAGATGCGTCCTGTCTAACAGGAAACAGATTTACCAGTAGGAAATTTCCCAGCGAGGAAGGTTGATAAGTTTGCTGAGAACACCCTTGATCAAACTTTCTGGCGAGGAAATTTTGTACCCACTCTCCTCACAACAGCGCGCCTGTTAGACATATATATAAATATGCTTCAAAAAGAAAAAAAAAATCAGACAATGATTGATTGACTGGTACGGTATATAGTTTTTGCCTATGTTTCTTAATATAGTGTGTAAAACAATATCTCTCATTTATCATGCTGATGTTTGCATTTTAATATCATTTAATCTTCTCTCACGTGTTTTGAAACAAATAAATTAATAAATAAAAGTTGACACACCATGATCAAGAGATGCAATATTGAACGAAGATGATGCAATAATGAAACGAAAATATCTACACGGAGATAAATAAAGCGTGCCTTCCGTGTGATAATCATACATTGTTTATCACCATTAACATGAAGGGTGGTTTAGAGTGGTATCTAATAGACTGTGGTATGAAATTTAAATGTTACCGCAATGATGGATTCGTGACCAACCCATTTTAGGGTGTACATTGTTTACAAATTTTGCTTTCTTCTTTGAGTTTAGTGATTAAAAAAGCAAGAAAACCTCGCAAACAACCTTCAAATCTGGCACGCGCAAGAGTACATAATTAGTTAAGCGTGACTGCGAGAGTTCTGTATATCACAATATATTTGACACTTTTTGCAACCCATCGTGCCTAGAATCTAAATCAGTAAAATGAAGATTGATGTATTTTTGCCGCTATAGATTCTTATGGATCGGTAAAGTTTTCATTCTCACTCCGATCCTGCATAGCCCACTAGAATAATACAAATATAATGAGTACCGCAAAGTAAAGCTGATCAAGATCTTAATAGATAGAGCAGATGTTATGTAGATGTTATGTTTTTATGACCCTTATTTGGAGGTTATTTATAAAGACCTCATTTCATACGGATTCAACACCATTTCTTCAAAATATTTATTCAAAGGTTATGTCACATGTTTAAACACATCACTCATGTCAAATTCTCTCTCATATTTTCTCTAATCAAATTAATAAAACTACTGTAGTGATTTCTACTATGCATATGATGTTGATATTGATAATATATTAGCAAATTATCAACCTCAATAGATTAGTATCTATGACACAGTCAATTCAGTTCAGGATATTTTCAGAAGAAGATTAAGGTCATCGCTCTATGAGATAGTTTAGACTGTCTACCCAATCATATGACATAGTCTGAATCATTTGACCAATCATGACGCATAGTTTAAATAGTTTGACCAATCACAAGACCTTATAAGTACTTTTAAACCAATTAACCTTTTAGATGAATCATATGCCAACAATTTCTTACTCTAACCTCAAAGTTATGTTATCAACGATCACGACAGAGGTGATTGTCTAGACAACCAAAGACAAACTTTTATGTGTCAAAACCTGCTCACGCCCATTTAATATGGAATAATAAAGTCATATATTGACCCCTCTGTAAACCCTGTAATTTCCATTTAAGATAACATTAAACGTGTGAAGTGACGTAAGCCTTTACTATATGGAACCCCTAGAATACATAATTCATAATCCGGTTAAAGGGTTTAATTTTGAGAACAAAATAAAATAAAGAAAGAAAACTTTTTTTTAATGCGGTTTTTTGCAAAATTTAAGAAATATTTGTTCACCTGAAAAGAACTTAGCATCCAGGTATTTTTCCTTTTAATTGAATTTTTCCAGTTAATAATCACATTTCGAAGACATTCTACGTCACCTTTAAATTATCTTCGCTCCATTTGTATGGACAACGGGAATAATCCTGATAACACTTATTTTAACATAATTATGTCAAATCCTTCAAACTATTGCAGTATTTTGACATTTTAGTTGTTGATGGTACAAAAAGTTGATCGACCCTTCGTTGAAAAGAGAATTTTATGCTTTTTATAGTGGTATGTAATTCATTGTATTTTGATGTTTAAAGAAAAGATGACCTGAACTCCCGAGCTAAAGTAAAACATGGTCACGCCCAATTGATAAAGTCACATATTGACCTCTCAGTACACCCTGTAATTTTGGTAATTTTTGGTTATTGTATTAGGCGATAGTACGCATAGTAACATTGTTATGACGTCAATAATAATGATTTATTGGTCACTTTTTTGTATATTGAACCCTTAATTTTTATTTCGTTATTTACTTGTTTATCAAGACATCACGCGATCTGTTCACATTTTTGTTGACGGTCATTTTTTATATATTTATATAGCTAATTAATTAGATTTGGATTTGTTTATTGTATTTAGTTTATTTTTTGTTTGTTGTAAGATTTAGTGAGCGGCTTTGAAGTTAAACTTCCAAAAAGAAAACTATTTTAAAAATACCCCGTGTGTTCTATGTAGAGTTGCTATTCATGATAAAGGCTTCAAGCTTCAATTTGTCAAGATAATTACTTAAATCAAATAAAATCAAAAATCAAACATTTACGTCAAGTTGGTAGCAGACAAAACTAAAATGGGACTTAGTTTATAATACCACAATTTTGCAATACTGTTCCATCATATGAGCAAATCTTAAACAGAACCTCACAAGAACGTGTGATATGATACCTGCTGAGGGGACAGAGACATGTCATGCTGTCATTACTCGCGTGGAAGTATGTCCATCATGAACTCCATTCTTTCTTTCTTGCAAGAGCGAGAAAGAGAGAACGCTTTGTCACGATGAAGTTAAACCAATTATCTTCAAAGCTGATTTATCACGTGATTTATTGTCGTCATGGTTACTGGTTACACTTAATCTTTTTGTTTTGATGTAAGTTTGACACGAAAGGTTTTATTTTGCTGAGCACTGCACGATAGCGTGATTAATGTGGTCAGAGGGCAATTAACAATAAGATACGAAATGTTTGATCATACTGTAGAGGAAGTACATTACATAAACTTTAAGAAAGAAAAGTATCTTTTCGATAAATTTATAGTAAAAAAGCTCTGGCAGCATCAAGGATCTTGCCTGCAGTATTTGTGTTCACGAAGTTAGAAAGATTATTGTGTCTTGATCAGGGCCCGGTTGTTCGAACGCTATTTATCTTAAACACTGTTCAACGCAAGATATTTTTATTGTTATTGAATCAAATAGGGTTAAACATTGTTTAGCTTAACACAACTTTAAAGATGCTTTGAACAACCGGGCCCAGGATGTTAAGAGATCGTAGAGATGCTTTAATATTCTAATGACTTCCAATGCGGAATGTTTACGGTGCAAATATTTGTCTATATTCTGAATTTATATGCACACATTCTTTTTTTTTGCCGTGAGGTTTATTTATGGAAATGATTTACTTATCTCTCATTCGAAATCGACATTACATTTGCTTTTAGTATTTCAGCGTAACATCCTGCTTAACCGGCAAATAATCCAGCAACAATATCTCAAATATGAGGATAAATTATCAATTTTATCAAAATTGTTTTCTAAGCGTGAGATCAAATTGTTTTTAAAAATGCTTTTTTCCTCTCAATCTTACTAATAAAAATACTCATAGAAAAGCTATTTACTTAATGTTAAAAATGGTATGGTTAATTTTTTCGGAGGATTTATAAATAGAGAGAAATTATGGAACTTTTAGAAATTTTACATTTGGATCCCGGACCCCGGATCTATTTTATCTTAACTGATATCAAAACAATGATTTTCCTTCAGCCTTAGTTAATAAATAACATGGATTTGGTGTGAATTTTGTGACAGACAAGTCCTCCATGGCAAATGAAATCATATGACAAACAATAATGTTCTAAGTGATGTTTCTTGCTGAATCATACCACGGTCACGCGTCTTGTAATAAATCATCGTGAGAAGATCATACTACTAGTCTGACAACGAGTGGGCTGTGCGCATATCCTTCACCATATGTCATATTGGTATTTTAGATTAATTGATATTTTGTATCAATGGTTACTCATCCTAGTCTTGAGATTGAGGTATCTTAATAAGGTATTTTAATTGAGGTACTGACTTTTAAAAAAAAACTGTACAGTTTACTTTGCCGATTAATAAAGTTGCATTTAACTCTAATAAATGAATTCGCTAAAAACCTGAAATTCAAAATACCGATTTTATTATTTCATCTTTTTATGTTGCTTTTTCTAAAACAATATTTTCGCAAACACAAAAATGATTGATTTTCATTCGCAATACTGAAAAAGTTGACTCTTTCTGCACATTTTCATCTTCTATTGTCGTAAAAAGGGGGTACGGTATAATGAATTCCACAGAGAATAAAGTACTCTGAAAGTTCACGATCGGCATTGATCTATAATATTTTGATTTCAGTGAGAGATGATTCAACCAGTATGATGAATCTTTACATCAGACTTGATATCAAACGAATATTGAACATAGAATTTTCCCCCTACATGGGCGGATCCAGGGGGAGGTGAAAGGGGCTTACGCCCCCGTCAGATTCTTATGTCTTCCTTTTAATCTTGATTTGATTTTGAATTTTTCATTGAAAATTCTCCCATTAATCCTTTTTCGCCCCTGTCAAAAATATTCCTCGGTCTGCCCTAGAAAACAAAATCCTTAGAATGGTTTTTAAAGAGCAGTCAATAGTCTTTTAAATTTTAAACGACGATCGGTGTTTTTTTTTTAATTTGTCAAACGTTATGTAACAACATGTCCAAGGTCTTAACATTTGCATAGAACAACGATCGAAATAGTTGAGGCTGTTTTGAAAGGAAAAAGCAGATAATATTTGTCGGCGACTATCAATATAATTAGTTTTTTAAAAAAGAAGAATTTCCGTGTCTAATACGCAAAGTTAAGGTACTTAACATAGTACTTACATGCAACAAAACTTCTCAGTCCTTGCAAACTCACTTATACCCTGCTAAAATGGGAAGGTTAGGGAAAAATGTGACCGGGGAAATATTTGTAGGGTAATAATGGGTTCTACCGGCGGTGGAAACTCACCGGCGATGACCTCAATTATTATTACCGGGAACGGTCAATTATTTTTTATTCTTTATATAGAAGATGATAACTCAGCGTGGTCTTCACCGGGGCACTTAGTCAAGGTGTTCACATGTTGGTATTTCTAGTATAAAAAAAATATCAAATACCAGAAAAATGATCATTATACTTCGTTCCATCTAGTAATTGATTTCGGCTCCATTAAAATCTTTACATATCGCATTTTACACAAAGTAGGGACCACACACTAGCAGCTAGACGCATTATAAACCACTTGTTAGTACCAATGCAACATGATTATCATATTGTTATTCGTCTTTTCTTTTGATGTCGGCCAAATTTTTTGAAAGAACCCCCGGTGGATGAATTGAGATATTTAAGCATTTATGATTTAAGTTTGCCTGTGAATAATTGTAGTTGAAACAATCTTTTTATACCATGTTTTATACACGGTGGATACTGACAGTAAACAAGTAAATCCTTATAATGTAAAGCCGTCTAGACAGAGTATTACATAGACAGCAGACAGTGTATAATGTGATTTAATTGGTTATTAAACGTGGGGGAAATAAGCACAAATAATGATATGCATCCTAAGTTCAATCAAGATTGATCCAAAGTATATATGATCGAATATCTTAATAAACGGCGAGAGAAATTGTGGAATTTCTCTTCACTTGTATTTATCATAACGCCCTTTCCTAATGCATGGGACCATATGACATAAGGCCTAATTATTCCCCAATGATGTTCTTGCAAAGCAATTCTGAATGAAATATTAGTGCAAATATCTACTGGAGGAGTGGATAATAAAGATTTCTTTTTTTATTTCAAAATTCAGACAACTGGTCTATCTGGCTAGGCTATCTGGCTAATTTAGTTTAATGGATTGAAAATTAGATAGATCTCTGATTCTAAACTTTCAAATCCATTGCTCATTAAAGTCTAAAATTTTAATTTGTCAATCACAAGAAACTCATAAGAACTATAGACGGAAATGAGTCTAGAAACTGCTCATTCATCATTTTCATGTTTGAATTATGAGTATGGTGAATGATCAACATGTGATAGTGAGTGACCGCATGAATGTCGATAATGTTAAGTACGGTCATTCATCCGTTCTTAATCTCTCAGATATGTGAGTAAGGCCAACAAGTCCGCAAAATTTTATATGTCGAGTTATGAGATAATGATCAGTTTCAAAAACCTCTTATTATTCATTCTTAATGGTAAATCATAGTCGAAACATTGACTACTATCGATGAATCTTCTTTCGATTTGCATATGAGTTTGAAGAAGGCTAAACATTTTATATATCGTACAATGAGGGAAGATATTTTGTCTGGAACTTCTTATTTCTTTCCATCACCATTTTCCTAATTTTCTTATTTTCTTCTCTGTTTTAGGTTGTGAAACAACAGAAATCTCCAAATTCAGTTTTCTTAGCAGTAGATGGTTGAATAACCTTTTCCTGAGGTCAATAATCTTTAAATAATATTTTTAAAACTAGTTATCCATCAAAATTTTAAGAAATTCATAAAATCTTTATGAAATCCATGAAAATTTATTGATTCTGATACTCGTACATCATGCTTTTTGAACTACACTTCAAGTTTTTTACGTTTCAGACCATGTGACACAAACCAACCACACAAAGTTGAAGCACGTGTGATATATCCACGTGTTCAAATTTCTTACATTCTCCAGAACATATCTTTCATTTTTTTAAAGAGGTTTTATGGGAAGGTTCGAAATTCAGACATCTTGTTATCTTTGGTCGTTGGCCGTCAATTAAAAAATTTTGCGTGTGCCGTGGTGGTTCTGTTATAATTTCTCAAAATTATGGCTAATTATTGGTTGAAATCTCATCATGAAAACACTTATTGAACAATTCTAGGAGCAATTTTTATACGACTGATAATATATTGAATCAAAATTTCTTCAAGTTTTCAGTTATGTCTATCATTTTTGCACATATCTTATCTAATCGAGCCATGTTTATCTATAGCTTTAAAACTCAAAAGTCATAAGATAAAGGTATTTGATTATGGTGTGAGAATGTTTGCTTCTCTTTATCTAGGAGCATGACCAGCTTAAGATACAGCCTAATATATCATCGGAAAGATTTTTTTAACTCACGTGTTTTACCAATTTCCACAAACCCAAACCTTAATAAATTAAGATATAAATGAATTAAGATCAAACTATTTCGTTTTTAATTTGAATGAATGTTTTTTTTGTTGGAAACAATGGTTTTTCTACAACTCTTGTGACAATCAGTTACTCATTCAATTTTAATTGTTTAAAGCTCTACTTTTGGTAGAATGTAGATGATTAACCCGTTTAGCTCGTGACAAAATTCGTCAACAGTGGCGGAACTAGCTCAATGTCTGAGTGTCTTCAAAAGTGATATTTACACCAAGCTTTGGGAATCTTCGCATGGCAACGTATCCTTCAAGGCCTATATTTCCTCATCTTGAACCAAGTTCAACAATTCATAGGGCAAACTGAGTGTTCTTATCAAAAATGAGTGTCTTCATTAATGACGGATTTGATCGAACTATTTTACCTAAAGCTGTGAGTAATTTGAAAGTTGAAACACTAGAAACGCATGGAAAAATACATACTTCAGCACCTGTTTTTCAAAGTGTTCGTCCTTTTGAGCCCATTTTAACAATTAAAAGGGTCAACTTTAGTCTTAAATAAAAGGAAAACCTGCCAAAAGATTGCTCTTATAAAAAATGAGTGTCTTCATGAAGACACTGAAGCTCCACATCCGCCACCGGTCAAAGTATATTTGGGTTTGTCTGTAATTTTCCTTTTATATTCTGGTATTCAGGTCGTTTTCTTCTAAACATCATAATACAATGAAATGTATACTACTAGAACGGGCGTAGAATTCTCTTTTCAACAAGGGATCGATCAATAAAATTGGTAAACCAATTTATGAAATATTGTCAAAAAGGTGCAAAATAAAACAATATTTTTGTACTTTTTGCATCATCAGCAAATAACCTGTCCAACTATTTCGATAAATTAAAGGATAAACATTAATCGGGTTGTAATGTACAATTTTAATTGTCTATTGTAATAACAAAACGTATGCATAATAAAGAAACATTTTATTTGCAAATCTTTTTCGCAGTTTTAAACTCGTGTCGACACTATGTAGAGTGAAGAGAATTTGAACGTGATTATTTCCTTGAAAAATTAAACTGTAAGGAAATATACCTGGATACAAAACTCTCTTCAGATGAACCAATTTTCTATTTTCTATTTTGCAAATTTTGCAAAAAACTGCACAAAGAATAATATTTTCAATTTAAGTGAATCCTTGATCAAAGTTGGACCATTTTTATCGGGTTATAAAAAATCTTAAATATTTTTAACTTGCCGTAAATGGTGCTGTTGAACTCCCTACCTTTGCTCTGGCAGTATACTCTATCCAAAACTTACATCTATTGTCAAAGCAAAAAATAGAAGCTATCATTCTGCCATGATTTGAGCTCTCTTCATTGTAAAAACGAATTCTAACATGTCAAATTAATTGCTACCAAAATCATATTATTAGTAATGAATTATGACATTTGTATAAAACAGACATAAAACAAGCTCAATTGCAAATACATGCTTATGTAAAATCCTAATACTGTCCCTTAGTCCCTTTATTTCAAGAAAATTGACTTATTTTAAAGATCAACGAATAACCAACAATGATTGAGTTTTGAAATTTTGAAACTAGATACATTTTATGAGTAACTTGCACAATATGTATGTTTCAGCCCTCTTAAAAAATAATTTTAAATGTCATTTTCCCCCAATTTTTAATCAACCGACTCAATTAACTCGATTAACTCCTTTTGCAAAAGCAAAACTGGCAAACTGGCGCTAAAATGCAATGAATTTTGAAAGAAACTTTAACGTTTTATGAGAATCAATGGATCAAACCTTATGAAAATCAGCTTTTCCGAATATTTAATTGATTGATAAAGCTATACCATCTATTCACTTCCATTCAAACTGAAAGTGAAAGCAAAACCCATCTAGAACCCGATAAGATAATCCAAGATGATAAACGAATAAGCATGTTATGAAAACTTGAATTAACTGCAAATATGACATAACATTATCATAAGCCAATCACGTGTTGACAATGATATCAACACAGTGACGTCACAATTAAAAATGGGGCGTGAGCTACGCTGTTTGAATTTGAAATTACATGATTTTTCATTAAGATACAGAATCGCGTGAACGGTCATTTATACACTTATTCATTTATTCATTTTCTGGACTCACTGATAGTTTTGACTAGTCCATCATATGACATATACATGAGTATGTCAGAATTTTATACCTTATCGGTAAAAAATAAGTCGGCAATAAGCTAACTAATAGTTTTTGCCGACAAAAATTGTTATATTTGTTATTTTATTTTTACAAAAAACTAAGAATACCCAAACGTTCGTTTTTATATTTAGAATTTGCTGGTAAAAATTGACTAAAGTCTAAAAATATATCTACAATAATTGACTAATTTTGGCTCAAGTGACAATTATTTTTGCTGACTTTTTTATTTTCACCGAATTATTTTTTTTATCGATAAGGTATGTTATTTTGCAAATCCCAGAATGTACAACGCGTTCTCTACGGAAGCGGCGAATAATTGGGGTTTTTCGCTGAAGGTTGCTCAAAGTACCGGTACCAGTACCCCCCCCCCCTGAGTGTCCATAGGCTCCATGATAAAATAGTGACTTTGAAAACAATTTATGACTTGTGAATGGTCATGTAAGAATCGTAAGATTGTAAGGCAAAAAATAACTACAAAAAGTTAAAGAAACTTGTACTTATAGTCAAACCTGTCACTGATTAATGGGAGTAAATTCTTCGAAGACCAACGTTTGAACGAATATAAATCTTCAGCATTAATTGTATATCTAGGTTATAATGGTATCGCGTTGAATCTTTTGTACCAACTATGATTTTATAATATATCCTAAAATGAGTGTATTTCCTGGTCTTATTATCAAACTCTAAACTAGATAATCATTATCACGTGGAATTTATCAAAAACCTTGTCGTGAGTAAATAATAAACCGAGGAATAATCTAAGTAATTAGAATCATTAATAAGGAAATATCTAATCATAATTATCATAGTGTTGTGGCATGTGTGATGATTAGGTTAAGAAATTATGCAGAAACCGATCAACGGCAGAAGTATTTACTAATATGTCAGAGCTCAAAAATCTTCCCTTATGTTATTTCTCTTTGTAGGAATGCTTGCAAGTAACGAGTTAAATATCTTCGGGCAAGATATTGTTTGTTGATTGAATTGAATTTCCCATAAAAAAATGATTATCCGAGTAATCTAACAGTTTGCCAGGCCAAATAATCATACCAATCAAGTATTAGGTATTATCTATTTTTCAAGGGATAATCCAGGATTTGTTTGTCAATCGTCGTATATAAGAGGAAACAAGCTTTTGGTATTATCACTGGTTCGATTATATGATAGGATTATTTTGAATTATATCATCTGCTTTTTTGGCATGGATGATTCATATCAACTAAGTAAAGTAAGGACAAATAATCTTTAATTGATATCAATAAAATCTTCAAAGAAGATTATTTCACAGATGAGCATATGATGCGCATATGACCACTGACAGGTAACCTTGTATTGTTAAAAATATCGATCAAAGATTCCAGTAGTAATTGGATTTTGGCGAAACATTTTACACCATTTCGTTTTTGACAAAATTGATTTCAATCAACTATTATTTCTATTTTCTTTTTATTATGTTCAAATTATCATTAACTGCAAAACAATGTTCCGGTTAATTAGAAAACCAAATATGTTCATGTCCAGTTGTGGATAGGGATCAAATCAGGATTTGACAGAAAGCACTTTCATCTGTTTTGGAATGTACCAGGTTCACATGAACTAGGATATGCTAGAAACTGTTATGATTGTGCTTGCCTTATATGTCCTTTTGGTATACCATCATAATTCGCTATTATTGGTTTTTAAATTTCAATCTCAAATTATCTATATAATTGTCACCTGTGACGGGCTGTCCCTCCATTAGGCATGCATGCATGTTATTTCATGTTTATCTTGACATTATGTTTATGTTTATGT
>JAUKPT010001423.1:0-15363 GCA_032273505.1 Nanomia bijuga
TGGAACCTTGCATGGTTTCTATGAGGGTACAAGGTAACCCCATAATAAATCGTTCCCATTACTCCAGCTCCCCCCAGATTTCAAATTTGCATATTTTTGGTCCCCAGGACATAGTTGCTATGTTAGAAGACTAACTTTGTACGAACAACAGGAGTCCAAATAAGTATATTTAACATTACCAGTCAACATAATTAATTTTACATAATAACAGTGCATCCAAGGGTTTTTTTGCAGGAAGATAAGCGATTTTAAATCCTTACCTATACTTAGAACTTACTTTTGACCTGACAAAAAAATGATACAGAATGTGTTACAGGGCGATTGCCTAGCAATGGACTAAAAGCTGGTCATTATGGAAAGTTATCTTAACTCAATAAGGCACTCTCACAAACCATCACATGAGTGGAGAAAAAATCAGAAAACAAAAATTCAACCAATGAAAAAATGGACAGGGTTAGAAAGGAAGGACCTTAGAAAAGAAAAACCAGGCAAAAATCCTCGTTTAGCCAGGCTAGACAGAAAATTTGAAGTCGCAAAAAAGAAATTTAATCTTTACTATATTTACTATCTTTACTTTAGGGCTTTATTGTTTATACAAGGATCTCACACAATAACTGAAAGTTATTGAAGTTTAATCAGTGATACCATTATTCACTTTGCTCACAATAGTACAGCCGGCTTGATTGAAAATCCTTATTTCGACCCCTGAAGACAAAAGATCTCCTTTTCTTGCCTTGCTAAATCATCTAATATGGTAAACCATGAAAAACACTCCAACAATTCTAAGTATATAAAAGCACCAGAGCTGCCAAATGATGGACGACAAAGGTATTTTAAAGAGGTAAAATAATTTTGTAAGAGTTCTAGAGTGGAATTACATGCATTGATAATTTTCTTAACACTTAAAATGGACAGATTACCTGTCAAAAAATATTTTCTTTAAGCCATAAGACGAAATGAAAACAATTTTAATTATATTTTTAGAAGATATTTTAACTCAAAAATGATAATAAGAGAGAAATTTGAAATATTTGGCACACAGAAAGTTTACAAATTGTTTTATTTGGATGCATGTTCTTTTCATTGAGAAATATTTATGACATTTTTGGATTTCAATTTCATTAAGATTGTGATAATTTGAATTTTGTATAAACCCCAATTATGCACCAGTTGATATCAAATTTTATGCTAAATAAGCATCAGAAAACTTGTCCTTAATTTTGATTTGTTAAATAAGAGGGCCATATCGCACTGGATTTTGCCATCCTGTAACACTGAATTCAGGGGAGGCATTTTCCATGTAAAATAAATGATTTTTGATATAAATGGAAAAAAGGATCTAAACAAGAAGTTTTTAGGGAATTTTGGTCCTTGAAAAAATTATTGGGGCATTTTCATTTTGAAGGGCAACTTTTCAATTTCCAGGGATTTTTGAGGAATTTTCAGGGTAGTTAGTATTGGCTTGATTTGGTATTGCCTTCATTCATCATAATTATCACAAAATCGAGTGCAATAAAATGCACTCGACTCGGGCCCTTAGCAAGGTCATATTAACTCTCGTTAGGCAATGTCGACAGGTCGATCCATGCCATGTGAGGGAAATTGGGTAGTCAGTTGGTAGCTGACGAAACACTAGGTGAGACTTAAGCCATTGCCTCGATAAGCACATAAAGAGTTTGTGCATGGCTGTTCCATGATAAGTGCAAACCATTAAACAGTAAACATAGTAGGTTAAGTGCTACAGTCTAGCTACGATGTTGTGAGTATACTGTATGACTCAAAGAGCCGAAGTAAGTGTAATTTTTGGTTGGGCGATGTACATGAACTCCACACACGAAAGAGAAGGGCTTCACAGGTGAAAGAAGACTTGGAGTAATTAGAGAATTTAATGGTGAATCAAAAACTTAACGTCAATTTGATGCTTAGCGTTGTAACTTGAATATGGATGGCTCCCCTTAATAATTTCTACAGATCCCAAAGATATATTCCTTCTTTGCTAACATGGAATTTTCAGGTTTAACATTTAATACGCCATGTGATCTGTTTAGTAAAGAAGATCTGTATATCCAATGAAGATCATTAGTCCCCATTAACAAAAAAATGTACTCCAATTCTTATGAAACGAAATATGATTATCATATCTGATAGAAACTAAACTCAAATGACATTACTGTTTTAAACAATCCTTTCAAATCATTTGAGAAAATTAAATCAATCAATCAATCAATCAATCAATCAATCAATATGAAATAAGATAACAAAGTGTGACTTAGCAAAACAAAAGAGAATTCATCATACACACAATGTTTGAGATTCTTACGTAATCCAATGCTTATGATTCGAAAAACAGATATTAAGTTGATGCATGTACGCTCATGTATGTAATGTATTGATAATAGTGTTGATCATAAAGAATAAATGATGAAAATAATACTAATGATCTGAAGAAAGTTACTCACTTAAGTTAAGGCTTAAAAACAGCATTATAAGAGGTGTTCTCAATTACAATTAACACTCACTAATAGAAAACACAGACAGGAATGATTATGATCAATTTTGTGAGAGGCTTGGACATCTCTCAAAACTTTTCTATTAATTCCGATAGGTTTAAGACGTTCCTCGGGCCTCCGGATGTCCATTCTGGGCTCAAAACTGTCGAAAATTAAGTATTAATTTTGATAAAAATTGCTACTTAAGGTCAATGATTCGGATTCGAAATAGTTTTGATTCAATTATATTGATGGCATGTGCATCCCTGAAGACTTTTGAATGGATTTCAATTCATTTAGTATGTTTTCCGGACCTCTGGACGTCCATCTTGGGCTTAAAACTGTCCTAAAAGTAGTATTTTTGCTAGAAATCGCTACTTAAGGTCAATAATTCAATGCTTTTCAAACATGTGGCGGGGGAATGGAAGACATGATATTGTAACATCGTTCTAACGTTTTAAACAACATTTTTCCTAAATCAATTTTTTAAAAATCTGAATTAATTCTCTTAAAAAATAATAGTTATTAATGAAATAACATCTATTCAAATACAACCACTTCGGCAGATAACTATACAAAAAAGCTCAACCCTCCCTCCTCAGCCCATTTTGAGATTTCCCCCCTTTGAAGGGGGGTATATACTATGCAATTAGAAATCACTTTTCATATAGCTCTTTGCAATTCACAAGTTTTATGATACCCAATTCAACAAAGAATTCTTTTTTAACCTGGCTAACACTCTCAGGTAAGGGGAAGGTGGTAGAAAGTAAATAAACTTAAGGGGACTCCTAGACTCTTTCAAAATGAAATGAGCTTGACAGATTTCGTTTTTGACCATAATTTCATACCCAGTTGTGACAGGATAATAAATAAATTTTTTGTCAATTTTATATTTTGAAAAGTTTTAGAGATAGGGAGATTAAAAATTAAAAGGTCCCCTCGTCTAAAAGAAGACTTATTTGGGAAAACTGCTACAACTTTTTTATACTTGGGTCAACATGCAGCATTTATCTCAAGATAAATATCATTCTTTCACACATCTTGTACAGTTAGCCATCCTTTAAAAGTAGGAAATAAACGACAACCACAGATATTTGCCACCACTATCTTATGTAACCAGAAGAATCTTTTTATTAACCATGGTCAAACTCTTTGTGGTAAAATATTATAAGGAATTTCATGCTCATCTACTTATTTATATTATACTTAGATGGTGAACTAAAAGCTGACTAGCTTTGTTGATGTCAAATTCTCTAAGGGATTGTCTATAAACTATAGGTAAATTTCTAATTTGATTGGTTAAAAAACGCATCATTAAGAATCTGATTGGTTCATTTCGAATTTGATTTTGTCAGAGCAAAAATTAATAATTTTGATAAACCAATAATCAGATTCTTGGTGACATAATTTACAGCCAATGAACCAGTTAGATTTGCAATAATTTGTAGACAAACCCTAAGAAATTAAATAAATTTCTGAAATCATGCTCTTTTTTACATTTCACGAAATGATATTCATTTAGCAAAAGATTTACCCTGTAATTTAATGGAACCAGATGGATGGTGTTTGAAGGCATACTAAATACTCATAGTCATAGTATTGACTACATAAATACTTGTTTGAAAAGATAGTGAAAACATTCACAAGTATAGTTGGACTCGTTGCATTTTACACTGACAGGTGTGGCCAAAAAAATGCCTTTTAATAATGTGACCACACATAAAAAGCAGAAAATCATTTTATGCACCTTAGTGCTCTTCAGCATCTGGTAACAGCTCAATAGTATTAAAAGAGTTCTAAACAGTAGAGCCTAACAGGGTCTGCCTCTTAAATCAGTTGCAAAGTATGTCTGCTAACATCAAAAAGCATCTCTCAGCAAGATAAGTCTCAAGATTATAATCATAATCATAAACCTAATAGGTCTTGTTGACTAACATGATTTCTGTCAGCAGCATGTTAACAACATCTTTTCTGATCACACTTGTACCTTTTCTTTGCATAACGAAGAGATTAAGGGGTCTTATGTCTGTGTGAGTTAGGGCTAAGAGTATACACCCCAATGTGCTAATTGTCAGCATCATTATTCAATTAGAGACTTCAAACATTTGTTTGACTATGACCTCTTGTCGAGTATAAAAACATTGTTTTACTATTCGTAATGGCTTCATTGATTCAAACTTAGTTTGTATGGGGTTAGAAGAAGCATTAATTAAATTAATATAAATTAGAGATATGATAATTGAAATCGTTATTATTCTTATTCTAAGACCTTTGTTGCGTGTTGTTGATCTACTGGGTTAACTTAAAAAACTTATGAAATTTAAGCAAATTTTAAGTTTATTCTCTGAAGCTAAATACTTCGAACTCACCAAGCCGTATTCATTGGAATAAGCACCCAAGGGCGTTTACATTTGAAAGCTCGATTTTGGACGATAAGTGCCTATGAGCACTTATTTGGGAGGGTGCTTGATTAGGTGCATTTTTGAGTCTCAGAAAAATTGAAAAATTCACAATTCTTTAACATTTTTCAACATAAAATTCAACACTTTCCTAAATCATGCGATTGCTATAAAGTTGCTATAAAGTCCCAATAATCCTAAAAGTCCTTATTAAAATGTGCGCTTTTTCAGGTTAGTTCTGCGTAAGTAGAATCGTTGATAAGTGCCCATGAGCGCTTATTCAGCAGGGCGCTAATTCATATAAATACGGTGATTGTTGTATAAGATGTGCGTGCGATCGCACGCGCACACCTCCGCACAGGCCTAAAATGTTATAGACGTGTTAATAATAGCACACCAAAATTCGTACTTAGGAGCATGCGAATGTCTAGACGAGTGATATATTGTACGTCTAAAACTGAGTAAAATGTATCTAGGCGTGCGGAGCACAGCTCGCCTCAATTTGTTATACAGCAAAGCCTTATCCCATCACTAACAGACTGAGTAAATGATATTATAAGTAGTCTATTTTGCCTATCAGCAAAAAAATGCTTGATTTTTCCCAGCTTTCTTAACAGTTATTAACCCAATTGCTGGTACAAAAAATGCAGATGAAATTAGTGTGACTTTGGAAAGAAAATTTGATTTCATTCATAATGGAAAAATGTACAACTTAAGAAGAATGGCAAACCAAGAAAAAAATATGATATTTCTAGCCAAAGGACATAAAATCAGTCAATGAAAACAAACAAGAATAAACGTAAAAGTCACTTAATTAATCAACAAAATATACACACATCTGGAAAGCTGTATCATGCAGTGATGAGTTCATACATTTCAAGACAAACAGTCAAGTCATTTCAAAACAACACCACAGTCTCAGACTTGCAAAAACAAAAACACTTTTTAAGGGACTGTCTACAAATTACAGGTAAATTTATTATTTGATTGGTTAAAAAATGCATCATCACATAAATCTGATTGGTGTATTGACTGGTTGATATTTTGTCATAAGCAAAAAATAATAACAATATTTTTTAATAAACCAATCAGATTCTAAATGATGTAACAGCCAATAAAACAGATAAATTTGCAATAATTTGACAGACAACCCCTAAGAAAATGTAATTTTGAGATAAAACGCTTAAGAGAAAAACTTCAAAAAGCATGCAAAGAAAATAGAGAATTAGGTTTTAGAACCCATAGTCAGTTAAATCTATTATTCTTGGTAATAGTGACAAAGCAAGGCCATAGTAAACACAGGATATTAACAATTCAGAGTTATGCCATGTGCAAATATCGCACCTTGCATGTGCCAATAAACATGTAGGAGGTTGATAATTACAAAACATTAACAGAACAGCGTTGACAGTGAAGGGATATCAATATATCCACTGATGAATACCTGACAATCCCCTCCAAGATGGGTGTGAAAGACGTTCTCACCTAGAAAGCTACTCCCGCCTGAATTTCAACATTAAGTTAACCGCAACCATCATCTAGTTTAAAATGTTTTCAAAACACTTGGTAAACACAATAACCAAACCAAGAAGAACTCTTACAACCCCATCGAAAAATATCTATTTTTGTCCACATAACACTTTTGTCTAGACATGCACAAATTGCTTCCTTGAAACGTCGATGATCAATATTACCCAATTACCAAAATAACTCAATGTTAATTTCAAAAGAATAGTCAACCAATCAACCAACCAATCAACCAATTAAACGATCAATCAATGCATTTATGACAGGAACAGTACCACATCATCATGACAACACATGACAAGTAATTATGCCAATTAAATCTTAAGTCTTTTATCATTAAGATAAACATAGTTATGAGATCTGAATTGCCAAAAGGAGACTCAATCAAAATTATACAAAAATATAGTTCTCCTTCACAGATATGATGTAGATAGAAAATTCCCTTAAAAGAAATAAACAAATTAAATGATCAAATTAAGACTGCACAAGTAGACCACTTAACAGAATTTGGCTCCTCGAACGAGTCTAAACATGACCCCTATTCCACTATCCAACTAATAAACACTTAACCCATACAGTAATATGAATCACTCATATTTTGGTACATCATATGACCGTATAAGACCAGCATAAGAAAGAGAAGTGATGCTTAAGAACTATGGTTTCAGTGGTGACAAATTTAAATCAATGATGTTTGTAAATTATACAACAACAAAGCGATTATGGCTATATTGCACCATATCTAAACATTTCTGTAGTCAGTTCTGGTCACAAAAAATTGAATGAATCAAGAGAAAAATAGACCATCCAGCCATTTTCTTGTAAATAATTTACCAGATAACACATTAAGGAGAAAGGATAGAACAAAAGCAGTGCAGTCTAATGGTGGGGTATCTGAAATTGTGCAAAACTAGAGTAATATTAATAGCCAGACACCACCTAGTCATTTCTTGTCATTTCTTGTCATTTCTTGTCATTTCTCATCATTTCTTATCAAATCTTGTCAAATCTAATCATTTCTCATCATTTGCCAAATCTCATCATTTTCTCATCATTTCTCGTCAAATCTAGTCATTTCTTGTCAAATCTCATCTGACGAGAAATGATGAGGTGGGGTCTGGGGGGACCTATTAATTGGAAATGATTCATCGCCACTCAACTTTAAATGATTTATCAAACTAAAACTTTTTCTTTGTGGGAATTAACTATTCATAAAAAAGAGATTTTGGACCATCCTATTTCCTTGATGAGAATAAAAAACGAACATAAAAAGTTTATCAAGGATCAAGTCTTAACAACTCACACCATGTTTCTGACGATATAAATGTTTTTTTGTTTTTGTTAATGTTTGAGTTGAGACTAAACTGAGTGTTTCCTTCAGCCTTTTATTATGTCCAGATGTACTTTCTACAACAAAAACACAGTCAGTATGGTTTTTGATACACAATGGAAATAGCCTCATCTATTCTGAATCAAATATTCCAAAAAAGAATTTCGAATTTATAAAAATATTGAAGATGATTGATAAATCCAAAAAGTTGTGAAGAAAAACAGTGATGTGTGGTTATTTTTGTGGTAAACAAAATAAATGAAATCAGCAAGAAAGAAGAGTGAAGAGGAATTATCAACTGTAAATGTAATTCAATTCAACTGAAAAAGAGTTTTTCAAGCTTTCAAGCAATGAACTATCAAAACTTCTACTATTCTTATTGACTCATCTACTTTTCTTTATGGTTAGCAAATTGTAAAACGAAATTAACAAGGCCAGATTATCAAATACTGAAGAAGTATATACTAATAACTATTGCATTTTTAATTTTCAACTACATTGTTCAGATTGTCCTCATAAATGCGTAACCTCAAACTACCTAAAATGAAATTGATTCCATTGTAATATGTGTCAACTGAACATTGTAAAACTATCAAAGAGAGACCACAAACAAAATAAAGATGACTCATTCATCTCAAAAATAATTCCATAGCATATAGGGAAGAAATGCTTCATTTTGTTAGGCTCTATTACCTTGTGCTTTAGTTCATGTTTGAACATGCAACAAGAGCCCGTTAATGGAGTCCTTAGTATACAAAGATGAATTGAAGTATTGATAAGAAGTGCTTCGATAATATGGAAGTGACGAGATAAGGGATTGTCTACAAATTATACGTCAATTTCTTATTTCATTGGTTAAAAAATACATCATCAAGAATCTAATTGGTTTACTTCCAAATGTCATCATTTGATATTTTGTCAAAGCAAAAAATAATAAAATATTTTTTAATAAACCAATCAGATTCTTGATGATGTAATTTACAGCCAATGAAACAGTTGCAAACATTATTATTTTAAAAATATATTTTATAATTGAGAGAAACAAGAGCTCTGTTAGATTTGATCACATTTAAACCAAAGATACACCTTTTTTACAAGCAATTTCATCAGGGTGGCCACTCCAACTTTGGGATGAAATTTCAGGACTTTTTCCAGGGTGTCGACAGAATTTTTTGCTCAAGACCCTGACTTTCCTGACCAAATCCTGACAAAATCCGGCCAAAAATCTGACTTTGTAAGCAGTTTTCCATTAAAAACAAAATTCCAGGACTTTTCCAGGACTTTTGACATTTTTTTCTATTTTCCAGGACACTTTTCCAGGACTGAAGAAAGCAATTCCAGGACTATTGGCCACCCTGTTCATGCTCTGATGCCAAAAATATTAAGCAATTTTTGATGCTGAAACTAAGCAACCAGCCTCGGATATGATAAACAACTTCTGAGGATCAAAATTTCTGATCATAAACAACTTTTTTTTTCACCTTGCCCAGAATATCATTTTTTCCATGTTTTAACCCAGTTCCGATGCATAGTGATACCACCACACACTCATATCACAGGCGCTGCTTTATTACTTCATTTTTGTGGAAGGAAACACTTTGTTTTCATGAAATGCCCTGTGTCCTACATTATAAGCATATTAGAATATGACGTAAATGACTGAATAAATGGCAAAGAATTCATTAAAGTTATTACTTGATTCATCTGACCTTGAACCTTAACATTACATATACTAGCTTCATGCTGAGAAACAAGAAATATTGCCACAATTCAATTAATTGCATTTGAGTTGAAGTACATATGTCATCTTTAACTATTAAACTTAACAAACGAATGGGATCAAATTTGATAAAAAAAAGTATGCAATAATAAATACCAATAATTAATTAACTTAATGTTTATTTTGCCTAATTATGGTGTAAATGATGGAATTTAGCCAGGAGTTAAGTGTTTATTTTCAAGCTGGTTTCTAAAAACATTAACATTCATTTTAAAATCAAACAGAGATACATTTATATTAAAGACTAAAATATATGAATAGTATATGAATAGAACAGCACAGCAGTTAATTGTCGTTTAGAAAAACATTTGAAACAGTTAAGCTTTAACATAAAAATAACAAGTGTAAGAAAAGGATATGTTTCGACCTTGTGCTTTCAAAGAAACTACAGAAAGTTAAGGATTACCAAAACAATGTATTTAAAAGTTTAAACAAGCATAAAAAATGTTTACTTAGAAAGACAATTATTGTCCATGCAATATTTACCAACACATTTTACCTCAATAGCAAAATCAATCTTAAGTTACCTATTATAAGACCAATTATTGAGAACTAGATGAAATTCTGTGACAGCATAATGAGAGGAAATACTGTGCAAACAACAAAAATGACATTTAAAAGTGGGTGGGTGGTCGCATTGTGGTACTAAAAGGACATTTTAGCAAGTAAAACTGTCTAATTTTGTGTAAAATAAAGGACTCATAAAGGACTCAACTTATTTTTTTTAAATTTTATCATGTTATGGTGCAATATAAATATAAATACATATTTGATTTAATTAATTGGTTGTTATACATAGTGCCAAAGTTTTATCTTGATAACATTAAACTTATTGAAATATGTTATGGAATCTTCATTTTACAAAAATATAATTTTGAGTAAATATCTTTATACTTAAAATTCCAAGGGTAGATATTCTGACCATGAAGATGAATTCAATCCGAGCACAGCAAGAGCAGCTGACCGAGTAAAGAGAGGGAGTAAACAGATATCTGGGGAATAAATTCAAACTTTAAACACCTTAACCTATTGGAAAGTTTTCCTCAGAATTGGGGATGAAATCGAAAAAAAAAAAATTTTCATGTCTTCTTGTTTTTTATGTAAACATGAAATTTCTTTTTGGGTGTTGTTTGAATTGCTTCCCCAGTTTTTAAATATTTTTGAATACTACCCCCACCCTTGGTGTAGCTCTCGGTCAAAATATCTACCCTTGTAAAATTTTAGTAATGATATTTACTTTATGGGCTGTCATAGGGATCATCTCAATTTTTTGAGATGAGCCCTAATGATCCCTAATGATATTTACTTTATGGGCTGTCATTAACGGGAAATACATAGAAAAGTGAGTATCAGAAAGTACAGGTCCTTGACTCAACAAACATTAATAGACCCTCCCAAAACTCTAGATTGTTTTCTCAAACTTTTTTCTGATGAAAAATGCTCAAATTTAAATATCCAACAATTATACTCTACTTGAATGATAAAATTATAAAATCCTCTACACTATCAAATATGATCCTTACTTATCTTAGATTTAAAAAAACATTGTTGAAGAATAGTAATCTTTATCAGATTATCTATTACTCAAATAAAAATGAGTAAAGCAGATGAGCTACACACATGCATGCCAACTGACTATCTAAAGAGATATGTGAATAACGTATTATTTATTATTAGATTGGATTTGTTAGAAGATAAACATTGTGAATGTAAAGTGTTTGGATTACGATGAATGCAAGTATAATCAATAAGCAAATTACACAATGCAAACATCCAATGAAATATAATAAATGATCAAATTAGTTCTAATAAATAGTGTAAACATTCTGTTAAAATAGTTAAGATGATAGATAAACAAGTGTAAATTACAGAATGGACTGCATCTGAGAAGATACCTCGAGAAGCATACAGGGAATTATGGAGTAAAATTATCCTATAAAAAGTTCAGTTAAATGATGGAAAATAATGGAAAATAATGGAAGTGAAAACAATCAAAATTGCTGTTTTAAAGAGCTACAGTAGATATGAAGACATAAATAAGAGCCATAACACATTTGATGTGTTTACTGCAAAACTGCCCAACCTAGTTTTTATGTTCATTTAGTCCACAACACATCTAATATACCATTTCTGCCGTTATCTGACGAAAAGCAGTATCTGAAAAATCATCGTTTTGGGATAATTGTAAAAATGTGAAAGCTCTCAAAAAGCAGTAACTTTTGACGTCAAAATATATGGGAATTTCCAGCTGTAAAACTGAAGTTACTGTATTTTGTAAGAAAGAACATAAAGAAAAAATGAAGTTACTGTTGGCATTGAGTTTCGTATCTCCTTAAAGAAAAAAGACATGACAATGTTGTTTGGTCAGAATGTAGAACTGCATATGAAAACGCGAAAAAAAATCTCAAGTTACTGCTTTTTGTCAGATGACGGCAGCGTTGTTGTACAGAAAGAAGACCCACCCCCCGTTTATTAATTATTCATATTCACTTTTTTTAATTTTTGCAATTTGAAGTGCTCGATGAAGACCTTGTGCGCAGGGTCAAGTCGAAAGAAGTCGAACGAACTATTTTTTTCAATTTTATCTTTTATTACTATACGTTAGATACGGAAAAAATTGTCCAAAAAATGTTGATTTTATCCTTTGCTGCCAGATTTTCCTCCGCTTATGACAATTGACATGATTTTCCAACCCCCATCCGCTTATTAAAATTTACATGTTTTACCACCCCCGGTATTAGGACCCCCTCGTTTATTCGGGACCTCGATTTGCAATGATTCAATGCTTTAAATTCAAGGTCAAAATTAAGGTTGTTAATGATGGTAGTCCAGTCACAAGCTCGTCACAAGCTCTCTATGTGTTCACTGGGCAATACCTTATATTACCATCATGTGTCTGGTTATCAAATATCTAAATTCCTTTACAGGGCATTAATCAGACCTTAATTGATGTTATCAGAGCAGTTAGAATTACCGCTAATCTAATAATACACGACTGGATATCTAACCCAAAAATCAAATGGTATAATTGGTGTAGTTCTACAGCCATTATACGCATTTACTGCTGATATGTATGTATATATGCATCTAAAGACATAGAAGACAATCCAGATCCAGTATCTTATACGATATACTGTCAAGAATAAAAACTCTAAAACTGAAACCGTTGAATCGAGTGCTATCGATTGCTTTGCATTTACCCTACTTTGAAGTTTAATTTCAATGACACAACGCAAAACAAATTTACGAAAGTATTCGCCTTTTATTTCTGATAGGATATCTCACGCGTCATTTAGTCAAAATACACATTCAAAAGAAATCAATAAAACTATTTTAATAGCGTCAAGATCAGAGAGATACCGCGTGCTAATAAAACCTCTGGGAATACATTCAGAATTGTTATCGATATGAATACATCCCAAGAAGCTTTTTAAAAAGGTAATATTTAGGAGGGACTAGTGATACAACATCCCACAAAGTTGTAGTCACTAACTGTAGGGGGTACTAGAAAAATGTCATTCCTTAAGAAAGTCATTTGAAAAGATTGTCGACAATAAGAAAAACCCTTATTGACACAAAAACATATGCTTTTCCAATAAATGTATTAAAGTCTTTTCCAATTGAGACGTTTATATTTTTACTTTAATTTATTTCTATTTAGTATCAGTTTCCAGGTAATTTCTAAAAAAAGTTATATGGGTTAATGGACTACGGCACCCTTTGATGTTGATATTGTTAAAACTCAATATTCCGATATCCAAAAAGAGATGATTTTAAGGTATAGAGTAAATGTTTATAAGAAGAGATATCACTTTTTTTGTTTTTTTTTAGACTTATAGGTATTAAAGTATAATCCTTTAGGCCCGGTAGTAAGTGGGCAGGGTCGCGCCCGGTCTCTTCTGGATACCCTTCCCACTTACTACCCAGGGTAGTAACTTGATTCTTTCTGAAAGAAATGTCTCGCATACTCTTTCTAAAAATAATGATTATCAGGCAATTTTACGGCCTTAAAAGTCCAAATTATTGCCGGCAAAAAGAAAAGGATTTTTTTTTTCAATTTTTTTTATTTTCTAATTTTTTAATTTTTTTTTCCACATAATAAATGTTTATTGTTGCGAACATTTTTTTGATGATAATCCACTTACTACCGGGTAGCAAGTTGGGGTCAGTTGGGGTCAACTTAGCACCCGTGACGCCTATCCACTTACTACCGCCCCCTGTTTCGGATGTTTGAAGCATACACTTGAATCCACTCTGAGTATTTTCTAAAGAAAATTAGAAAAAGTAAGAATTCAGTCATTCATTGAATCTCCCGCTTCAGCAGTGACGGTTCTGGTCCTTTTTCTGAGTTATATTTTACTCAGGATTGATATGTTTTGTATGGTTGGATTCGGATGATCGTTCTATCATATTTTGCGACACAAATTATCTTCCATCTTTATTATGATAAAAAATAAATATCCGCTCAAAAATAAGTGTATTCATAAAATACACTGGATATATTCAATATTCGCCACTGTGCCTAGCGGACTTTTAAAAGTCCATCGAAGCTCTTATTTGGACTGTAATTCTAGCCGGAATACGTGTAATTATGAAGTTGAGTATTTTAGTGCTGGAATTGATGAATAGCCACTAGAGTTAGACTTTAACCGGGTTCACTCGGGTTCACCGGGACACTGAGACGGATGACGGGAGTTCTTCAAAACTCGTTTTTTTTAGTCCAAGCTTTTCTATATGTTTTTTAAAAAAAACCTTGACCCTATCCGTACTGGGACAGGGTAAAGCTCCTTATTACTGTATTGGGGTAAAAGACAAAATAACAAGGAAAAAGAAAAAAATCGAATATTATCAAAAATATCAAGCAGGTAAAACATTATCAAGTTTCAATCACTGAAAAAGGAGGATAAGGAGGGGTGCCAAACTAGGATTCCCGGAAAAATATTTTTGTCAATCATGAAACCGCTGAAAGGGAAGGTTATAGGTGAAATCTTCAGAAAATAGCACGCTTCTCGGATTCCCGGATAAAATATCCTCGATTTCCTGATTTCTCGAACAAAAATGGGAGAAATCACGGACCCCGGAACGGTTTTCTTTCCCAGATTTCTGGTAGAAATAATCTCGATTCTCGGATTCCCGGAACAAACAGCTACTCTCTATATACTATTTTGTACTCATTTTTGACCAAAGGTTGTCTCACACATAAACGAATAAAAAGGTTAATTTTTTTTTTTTTTTTTTTGAATGATACTATTGCTCATAAATAAATACTTAAAAAGTTTAAATATCCTATACTACATTTCATGTAACCAATTACAAATTTGTTCTTATAATTTACAACAACTATACAATATAATATATATTTATAATATGCTCACATATCTTTTTACGATTTCTTTTCACACTCACACGTAAACTCACACGTTACCAGAAGGGTGTTCCAATTAAGGGGTCAAGAATATGCATTCAGCTCTCGAAATCAGTCGGAATCTGAACCTAAAGGTACCACAAATGTACCGCGAACTCTGTTTTACGGTACCTAAAAATTAGGTTCCTCAAGAAATCGATGTTTAGTAGTGTTTTCTCCATCTTAACAAGACTGAATTATCTTTGTTTGTCTAATTCCATATTGTTTGTTTTTCCTGATTGATTGACTGTCTAAAACCATTCGAACGAAATTGCCTTAACTCTTTTTCTTCAAGAAAACAAAGTTTTCTGGGCGCATTTTTTTGCAACAGCAAGCGAATTTTAATGCGGATAAATGTCAGCTTTCTGCAAAAAGATGCTACTCTTAAGTGCTTATTAATCGGGGGGGCCCGATTGTTAAAGTTGTTGCCTCTT
>JAUKPT010001424.1:0-15360 GCA_032273505.1 Nanomia bijuga
GGGGAGGGAGGGGGTCAGAGTAAAAGCGTACGTCTATTGTTTTTATGACGTCATTCTATTGTTCAAAAGCGTACAAAGGGGGGAGGTGGTCTGAAAATTAAATGACCCCTAAGGTGAACAAAACTCTCTTTGAGAATGTTTTTTTATTAACTACACTCTTACACTTTTAAGATTTTAAGATTTCTCAAAAAAATCCTCAATGTTAGACTGTCTTTAGTTGACGTGATGATCTAATTCAAGCACACGACTTGCGTCGTTGGGTGCTTTCCTTAGGTCTATTCCGAATTTTGTGAATATGCTGTAATCCTCGAGGATGGAGATGGCATTCATGTCATCCTTAAAGTCGGGTTTTATCAACAATTCGGTTTGTTCTTCGTTGTCGAAATCATCATCCTCGGCAATGATGTCTTTATCGGATATGGTACCAGTAACACTGATTTCGAAATCAATATCTACACGGTGTCGCTTAGACATTATGGAAGACATTATGGAATAAAAATATAACGCAGGACATCAAAGCTAATAAATTGTACTTCTGTTTACGAAACCAAACAAACATTCCATCGAACAGACGGACGGATGCAAAAATCGAATTTCGAAAAAAACAAAAACATTCGAAAGTTTTAATGCTTGGTTTACACTCTGAATATTCAAATTACAGAGATAATTTTGCTGAGGGGACCTTAAAATTCGTTCGAATTACAGAGATTCGAATAGTAGAGAGTCCATTAAGAGAGTTTCTTAAGGGAATTTGACGGTGACTTTGAATTCATTCGAATATTAGAAATATTCTGATAGTAGAGATTCGAATTAGAGAGAGTCAACTGTATGTCCTGTCTCTGAGATACTTTTGGCTAAGATTTGTTAACGTTCAACGTTATTACGACGCGGCCCTTTTGATGTGTTTTCTTACATTTTTTTAGGTATTCGAAGAAAATGAATTAAGATATTTGCTGTTTTCTAACCACAAGCATTGTTAACGTGGTCCAATCAACGGCAGGGTACGGGAGGGGTCCTGGGTGGAGGTTTGGGGATATTTTGTCCACCTCATATTCGATTTTTGCCTTTATTTTCCCCATCTCTTTTCGTTTTTAAAGGCTTTTTCTCTCGGCTCCGGCTCATTCTGACCCTCTAGTCGTGGTAGGATTTACTTGTGTGCTCTGTCTATGAAATATATCCCTTCATGAAATATATCCCTTCATGAAATATAAACCACGTTATAAGCCACTAAAAAATAACTGCCTGTCATCTGGCTACCCTCCCCCCACCTTTTCATGGTCTTGAGAAAAAGGAAGTAACTTTAAGACCCAAAAGGAATTTTACTGCTACAGCACAGACTAGATAATGAGAAAAATGATCAGACCTAAATAGAATCTTAGGTAGACGAAGCAACTAAAATTTTCAGACTTAGACTATTCGGGATAAAGCACGCTCAATAGAATCCTGTTGGGTCTAAGAACTGAGAATTTCATCACTATTGCAACGGTGAATATTCTAGCAGAAAAACAGAAAAAAAGGGCAAAAATAATTATTTTATGAAGAAATTTTAGCACTTTTCTAGCATTAAAACAAAAAAATTGTGTAATTTACACATTTATTTTACCTAAAACAGTCCTTTTTCACATTAGTATCAATTTTATTTGCAATTAGTCAGTCATGAAAAATGGGCTTAATCAAAGGAATTGTGGCTAAAATATTCACCGTTGCACCTACTTGAAGAACCGCCTATAAACCTAGTATCGATTATTGCGCTGTCTTATCTAACTACGGAGTGCTTCAACATTCTAACATGTGATCTAATGAGATGTGAGGTGTCTATTTCAATTCCTTTTTGTTTAGGAGTTGTCTGCTGAGGACAATAAAAAAGATTTGGCTCGCTTAGAAGAAGAGGTATGTACTCGACTGTGTCTGACACTTGAAACTTCTTTATTAGGTGCATTAAATGCTGTGACTGTGTTTGTAAACATACTTGCTCTATAAGGGTATTGATAAGACATTTTGCATCAACAAGGGTATTAAGATTCATGCAGCTTTATTATTAATACTACCAATGATGATATTACATTAATTTTGCTTATGTTTTAGTTATTGGTCTCTTGTCATGTTTCTATCTAAGGACATCTCTATCTGAGCTGAATATTTCTTTGAATTTTGACTATTCTATTCCTAATTCAGTATTGCTAGCTATCATCCATGAACTGAACGTGCACATGATTCTCAATTTATGTTAGACACAACATTTTTTACTTTTCGTATTTGGTGCATTAAGTGCTGTGACTATGTTTACATGCCTGCTCTATAAGATTGTTTGTACCCCATGCAGCTTTATTATTAATTCTATTAACTTTCATTTATTAAGTTTTAGTTATTGGTTTAGATGCCTTGTCAATCTTGCTATTTTAGGAAATCTCTGAATTGTGATGTCTATCCATCATTGAACTTTTTTTACTTGGTGCATTAAGTTCTGTGCCAATGTTTACATGCCTGCTCTAAGTGTATCAAGAATGTTTGTACTCAATGCAGTTTACTATTAATAGCATTACCCTGATGCTTCTTCATCTTTAGCTTTATTATTCACACGAGGCATGATACCTGGAGTGCCTTTGATTATTTGTCATGTCTTGCTATCCACAAAAATATGTACTTCTCATCTTTTGCATTTTAGGCAAATTGGTCATTTTAGAAACTCAAATTGAAAAATTATATAACGGTTAATTAAATAGAATTGCCCATCTAGAATTGTTTAGGGATAATTAAGCTAGTGAGCGTTCACTTTTTTACATTGTACAGTATATTGTAACCATCTTAGGAATCATCTCAAAACTTTGTCTAGTTCAGACTATTGATTGGTTGAATATTACATCATGGACATTCTGATTGATTCAGTTAAAAATGATTTCATAATTTTTGACTTTAAAAGATCATCAAATAGTGTCATATAAACCAATCAGATTCTTTATGATTCAACCAATCAATAGTCTAAATTATTAGATAAACTTTTTTGAGATGATTTGTTAATTATTTAATAATCTCTTTCATTCATATCCTCTGATCTTTCTCTTTCATTTAGCTTTATGCTGTCAAAGAAAGTCTACTTGAGCAAGAACGATTATATGAAATCGCGAAAGACGATGCTGAATCATATCAACATAGAGAAAAAGGCTTTTTGGAACAGGTCGAAGAAACCAAATACGAATGCTCGGAAAAGCATAAGCATTGTGAAAAACTGGAAAAAGAAGTAAGTTTCAATATTATCTTTTAAAGTGATGCCTCACTTGGATTTGGAGCAAGGGTAAATACTCTAGCAATGGATTCCGTTGAATTTTAAATGTTGTATGGGTTCGTAAATGTTGATCCATCCTCGTTAATAGATCTTCATATACTGCCTCTATCGGGAATATCATGTAAATGGATGAAAATCGACAAATGCCTGGTGTGGACCACCTATTAAGACAACTAATCACAAAAATGACGAGAGAAAAGGTGCATAGCTAAAAACTACATGAAATTGTCAAGAAAAATTCTTATTTTAGGTATTTATTTTGGTATGAGAAAGGCTTATTTCTCTCTTGGGAAGAGGAGGGGGGAAGTTTTGCCAGAATATGTACCCTCGAGTTTGTTTTAAGGTTTTTCAGATCATTAGGAAATTATTAAGGAAATTCAGATTTCTGAGCATCCGTAGAACTATTATAAACAGTCGTTTTCACGAATAGCTATTTTTGTCTTCCAGATATCAAAATTGACACAATATCGGAATTTCACGAAGGAAAGTGTCGGTTTGTTCCATGATAATGATAATATGATATTTACTTAGAATTTCACATGCAAATTGCACGCGAGGAAGTGAAGTTTCAGGAAAGTTGTAATTGAATGTTTCACAGCTTTTGGAAGTTATTCTCATGGAACTGACATGCGAGTTGTAAAATTAGGAATTTCCCAGTTTCACATTATATTTATCATGGCTATTGACCTCATTAGTAGTGATTGATTTACTACTTATTTGACACTTCTTTGCAATTCTACGCAATTAATTTCTTCATGAATTATATTTCAAGATATAATTCAATACGTGATTTTTTACTTCAAATCAATATTTCTCAGGGTTATTTTTACAATTTATCACAAGATTTTGACTAAAATATCCTCGAAAATAATTACCCCCTGATAAGCCTACTGAAGTATAGTTTATTAGCTCTGATTTTTTTGTTCTGTTTTTCCTTAGATCACCTCACTTACAGCTGAGAAGAAAGAGTTGCAAGAAGAGCTTGAGTGCACGACGAGAACAAATCAAGACTCTGAACATAAATTCAAGTAAGTGCTGGTCGTTATTTTTTCAAAAACCCTGTCCGTCTGACAGTCGCTTCTAATAAGAGTAAAAAAAGATAATCCGAGTTACTTCATTATAAATCTTAAAATTCAAGATAAGAATAACGGTACTATTTATTTTTTTCGCAATATTTCGATCTTCTATTCAGATCATTATCAAGCTAATGGAGATGATACAATACAAAAGTAAGATTAACGTCAAATACATGGCGTTGTCTTCACAATGCCATGACATTACTTGACGTCATCTCATTAGCTTGATAATGATCTGAATAGAAGATCGAAATACTGCGAAAAAAATGAATAGTACCGTTATTCTTATCTTGAAGTTTAAGATTTATAATGAAGTTACTCGAATTATCTTTTTCACTTTGGTCGTTATAAAACCATAGTTTATTGATTAGTAGTTAAACGGACCCAGCTCGTAAGGTGGATGCGGAATATATGGGGTTTTAATTTATTTTTATGACTGACTTATGAGGAACGGTACTTGAGATGGTCAAATAGTCAAAACCTTCCCAAGCAGCACTTATGTCTGCTACAAACATGATGCATCATATAAAATACATACGATGGATAAAAAAGATATAAAGGCACCAAATAAAAGAGTGAAATTATCCTAAAAAATCAAAAATGCAGGGTGTTGCGGTACATCTTTGTGTATGCAGAGAATGTTTTCTCTGCAGAAAAACATGTTTATAAACGTTAAATTATGGCAAACTGCTTTTAGTTTACCTTTAAAATAATGATTTTCGGCAGTTTATGTATATACTGACATCATTCAGCTAACGAATGAGTTCAAAATATAAAAACAAGTTAATATCGCTGCTTTAGAGATGTCACTACAACAATGTTTATATTTATATATTTTTTAAGTCTTATGATTCAGACAATTTCAAAAGCAAATCTTGCTATGTTTTTTTTATCGTTTTAGGGACTTGAAGAAGGAAAAACAAGATCTTGCCAAGCAGCTTGATAGATTGGTAAGTTTCAGTTTCTGGAGTTATTATTGAATTTTGTTTATTCATTTACCTGTCTGGAGTTTGCCTCGAAAACCAGATCTTAATGAAAATCAGAAAGTCATCCATAGTCCTAAACGTGGATAACGAACGTAATATTTTGGCAAATTTGGGCCAAAATGGCCTAAATGTTTCCTAGTTTCTTATGCTAAATGCTGATAAATTAGAATGTTATTTTTTCTATAGAAAATTGAAAAAGATAATTCCGAGGCTGAAAAAATGGCTCTTGTGACGCAAATAGCAAAACTACAACGAAAGATAGATGAGATTGGGAATGAAGTAAGTGATGGCTTGTAAGATAAAACAAAATGCATTGACTACAAGTTAGAGGTGAATACAATGAAAATTGATTGGTTGAAAATTACGCCTTAAGGATTCTGATTGGTTTACTTCAAAATGTCATCATTTGACGTCGAGCTCGAACTAAAGTTCATGTCAAGATTTGTAAGTCAACCAATCAGATTCTTGATGATGTAATTTTCAACCGATCAACCATCAAATTTACCTGCAACTTGTAGACAATTCTTTTTTATCTATGAGTTTAATAATTACAAACATGTGCACATTGAAATAAAACACAAAAACACATAAAACTAGACTCAAATCAGCAGGCAATCAGTTGTCTGTAGACAAATCCTTATGGTCTCATGATATGATTCTTCTTCTGGTCTGTATTTGTTATTATGTGGGGACAATTGACAGTTTGGACTGCAGTTTTTTTTTTTACAATTCATAATTCAAAAAAAATGTCAAAAGTTGTGGATTGGGATAGAAAAATATTACATGTCTATTTGGTGTATTCATAATGCCAAAAAAAAAACCCCGGGACATGCAAGATTAACCATAAGTTTGGCAAATATTCAATAGTCCCCATTCACCCTTTGCAAAAACCTTTGAATTCAATTTCGCCATGTTAATCCCCGTCATCTTTTCCGTCACACGCGCTATCGGAGTTGATGTCACTTTTATTGAAGGGTCAAATGTTGATTGTCTATTTAAGCAAAACATAGTTACATTGACGAAAGACAATTGGTATTGACCCATCGATCCTCTTTTTGTCAATCGTTTTGGTTTTGTTAATTGTATTGAGTGTGATGTTTGGATGGGATATGCACTCTAGTGTGGTTAGATTCCATTGATGGACCACCACATGATGGGACATCGTGCTTTGTTTTTTTTCTTTTTCTTTTTCATTTATTATTTCATTTATTATTTCATATATTATCTAGACCAACTAGACTGTATTTTTTTTTATTTATACTGGTGGCTTTTATGATTCTAGTTAGTGTTAAAGCAATGAAAGTGGTTAGTCAAGTTTGTTTTGCATTTAAATATTGAGGTAGAAAATTCCATCTTTTTGATATGTGATGGGGCAGCTAATTAGTTAGTGTTGATTGCAAAATTGTCGTTGAGATGACAATATTAGTTTCAAAATACATTTTTGGATCTTTAGCCAACTTGAAAGTCAAATATAGATTCTTCTTAGAATTAAGTGAAAAGTTTAGAATTTTGACTATTGATTGGTTGAATATTGAATCATATTTTCTTTAGGTCAAAATTGATGATATCATTTTTATATGAACCAACCAGATTCTTGATGACGTAAATTAAACCAATTAATAGTCTGAATATAAGACAAACTTTTGAGATTCTTTCTTCGAATCAATTGAAAAGTTTAGAATTTATATGGTGAGAGAGAAGTGATAAGTAGATTCACTGTTTTTCTCTTTCATTTCGTAGGAACAGAAACTAGTCGGAGAGAGGGCTCGTTTGGAAGGAGAAATCGGCTCGATACGAGCTTGCCAGGAAGAAAGCAAAAGGTGAGTTCGAAATTACACTATAAAGACATATTAGAGACGTGATCCGGAGAAGTCTAAAAAAAATGGCGTGATACATTATTTAAAGATGTTTTACTCCTTATACGCGAAAGTCTTTCGATAACTGGAATGGCTAAATTAAAAAAAAAAATACTGAAAAAAAAGAAAAAAATAGTTGAAATGCTCTTTACCTTTTTTTCAATCTTTGAATAAATGGATGAAAAGTTATTTTAGGCTTTGGAATAGTTTGTCGAGGTTTAATTATATTTGTGTTTTTTTGAAATTTCATCAAATATATTTTTCTTTCAGAGCTTCAATAACGACAGAGAAACGTCTATCGAAACAACTGGAAGAAAAGGCGAGTTCTTCCATTTACTTTTCACTTTTCTTAACACTTGAAATCAGATTCTTAGAATTTGAGTTCATTGTTGGTTTTTAATTCTCGAACATAAATTTGGCACTTTCCCCTCTTTTATTAATCCAGATGCAAATGCTGGTCTCATAATGAAGTTTTTTTGGCACTTCCTTTCTCATTTAGTTGATACGGTGTTGAGAAATATTGTTTAGTTTGCTGTTTGTTTTAGTACTTCCCTAATCTACATATATTTAGAATTAAGATTTTGCAAGAAAAAAGGGATAGTGGCTTCTCGAAGAAGCCGCTTGTTCTGTAAAACGGGACAAATTTGGGGATGCCAAAAAAACTCCGAATTTCTATGGTTACCTCGGAACTTCTTGGGACAAGAAATGTTGTAAATTATGCAATGTTAAAGGTTTAGAGGTTTATATGCTTAGAAAAGAGTATTTTTTGTAAACGAGTATTTCTTGTAAACGAGTATTTCTTGAAAAACGAGTCTTTCTTGGAAACGAGTATTTCTTAGAAACGAGTATTTCTTGAAAACGAGTATTTCTTAGAAACGAGTATTTATTGAAAACGAGTATTTCTTGAAAACGAGTATTTCTTGAAAACGAGTATTTCTTGAAAACGAGTATTTCTTGGAAACGAGTATTTCTTAAAAACGAGTATTTCTTGAAAACGAGTATTTCTTAGAAACGAGTATTTCTTAGAAACGAGTATTTCTTGAAAACGAGTATTTATTGGAAACGAGTATTTATTGAAAACGAGTATTTTATTAGGTCTCGATATTTTACAATGACTTTATATATTTGTATCCTGACTTGGCCGTATTGTTATGATGGATAATCTCTTTTATAGGAATGTAAACTGGAGGAAGCTTGGGAAGAAAAAGAGAAATATTCATTGGAGAACAAAATCCTGATCACTCAAAAGACGGAATTCGAAAAGGAGAATAAAATCCTAATTGCACGAAAGACAGAATTCGAAAAAGAGAATAAGATTTTGATCGCCCAAAAGACAGAACTAGAAATAGAGGTAATTGTTGGTAATAATTCATTCAAAACGATTTTAAATCAAGAAAGAACGAATCAGGAAAGAGGAAATGACACTTTTTCATTCTATAACTAATAACCCATATCTACTAAAATCACAACTAATCTTTTCTGTTTTTTTTTGCTTTCGGGTAAGGTAAGGTAAAAAGCTACTTTCAAATGAATGTAACTTATCTTTGGACTGTAGCTTTATTGGGTGTTTCGTCAGGTACCAACTGACTACCAAATTCCCCTCACATTGCATTGGTTGATCAGATGGAGTCATAGTCAACGATTTCAGAATTAGACCTCAATTGATGGTATTTAGCCTTCAATATATCAACGCAGTTGACACTTACCGCTAACATAACAGTGTCCAGTGTTGAGAGTCTGAAGGATTCACCGCTAGGTCATCCATGCGCAAGAGAAATTGAGGGTACTTTTCAACAGAATCATTAACCTAACCTTAAGAAGTTGTTTTCCCTTTAAGCGTCAAACCTCTATGCAACTAGTTTGGACAAGGTTGAACTTTATGGTAGATTGAATGTAGATAACTGCTTATCGTTGATATAATTTAACCCGTTGCATTAAATCTAGTTTCATAAAATTATTGTTGATTGTTGTTAAAATCTTTATTTTATGGATTTATGTAGCACTTTTCTGACTACATTTTAACCTCACAAGCTCTAACACGTAAGTCATACACCCTCAGGTCCACCAAAGTCATATCTGGTTTTTCTTCTCTTTGAGTATGGACCCTTATCAGAATGTCAGGCTATTGGGGCACAAACACTCTCGACTATCGAATTAGCGGGCATGATGGAATAAACGTCCACCTTGGAAAAATTAACTCGAATTAATAAGCGTCCAGTATGTAATAAGCGTCCGCCCTGAAAAATCTGATGAATATTAATAAGCGTCCACCTTAAAATTTCCTTAAATGAGGTTTTTCGATTATGGGCTCTGCTGTATGAATTTCGAGGTTCCTTAATTGTTCGACTGGAAGAAATGACTAGGAATAGACAGAAAAAATGTCTGATATTACATCAAATTAATACAACTTCAACTTGAAATTAAATAAACGTCCACGATGTAATAAACGTCCTACCTGGAATTTTCTTCAGGAATTAATTAGCGTCCACGATCAAATAAGCGCGTCCAGGGTGGAGTTTTTTTTCGAGATGAATGAGCGTCCATGCCTGCTAATTCGATAGTCGAGAGTACATGAAGTTTTGAACCTAGGGTAACTTTTGTTTTCGTTTTGTGTGACTTTTGCATATTATATTAGTTATTTTCGATTGTGATATAGTTCTCCCATAATTATTCTCAATGTTTTATTTATATTCCTGCATAGCCTACATTATACACAGCCCTACATCTTGTCGACAAAATATCGAGTTGGGCGTTTTGGGAACATCTGCGATCAATCCACGATGCTCAGTGTATTTACAAGCATTCCAAGAATACATGCGGACAAAACTATTTTTTGGTGGAAAATATTGGGGAAAATATGGACCTTTCGTACTTTTTGCTTTTAGAGTCAATAAGTCAGTTGCTTTTATATTTTTGATTACGTGCTTTTTTTTACAGCATGTAAATATAAATAGCATCTCTACTCTCAGTAATTTGCAAGTTGCCTATTCAACGAGTTCGTGAGTTATTGGATTTTATATCAGAAAACCTGTTTGTGTGTTAAACATTAGAAAAGCTATATTTTTTTGATTCACCCGATAAGTTTTTATGATTTTTATATTAGGGGTGCGATAATTTTTTACGAGATTAATTGGTTATAACCATTCGGAAGCATCAGATAAAAAAATGTTTATTTTAAGCACTGTAAATTATGAGATATTTTTATAAATAAAAATTATAATTGAAGTATTCCTACCCCCTTTCAACAATCTCTAACGAATTTAAAATTACCAAACAAGGTGCTTGAGCACCAGTCAGATCTTATAAACTTTTTTGGTTATAATTTGTTCGGAACAATTTTTAAAAAACACAAAAATAGGTTTTATAGCAGCTGGGCACCAGTCAGAATATTTCGTGGATCCGCCACTGAAGATGACTTTCTTTTGACCAGCATTCTGAGGTCCTATCACCCTGCATTACAAGGGGCAAGAATAGGACTTTTAGTCCAAAATAAGTTTTTTGTGGGAAAGTTTATAAAGCATGTAGAATAAAGATTTGATGCCAAAATTCTTGATTTCCTGAGCCATAATAGCGACGATGATATTTATTTTGTAAACAGGCGTTTTGAGGTGCCTATCGGAAAAAGTATACCTCAAATATGCACGTCAAAATACATGAAAACTGCGAATGTAAAAAGATTTTAACTCCTTTGGTGGTCGAGTAGAACTAAAAAATAATATACTGAATATAATTATTCCTCTGCTTAATTTTGAAAAAAAAAACGCAACATTCTGTGGTCCCTTTACCTGTAAGGCAACAATTAAACAAAACAATCTTAATTTGAAAACTGCTAATCTTGTAAGAGAAATTTATTTTCGCTTATTGCATGTTTATTTCAAGCTTCGATTTCATGTTTATTTCAAGCTTTAATTATAATTCCTGGTTATTGCATCTATTATTAATTTACTGGTCGATCAAATTCATATCATACTTGTGCAACTTCGTTGAATTATTTCGGTATTTCGTGTTGGTTCTCTACAGAAGTCTTTGTCTTAAAAAACGTAAGTCTATTTTATATTATTGTATTTTTATATTTAAATGGATCAATATAGTTTTGTACATTTTTGGTGCAGTTTTTTGTTTTTAACATTGTACAGCAACCTCTAATGATTGTGAGTTGTTTTTTAGTAATTCAGTAAAGATCTCGGAGTATTGAAAAAAATACTAAGTATTTGAAAAGTACAAAAAATGAATCAAACTCAAGCAGAAATAATCCAAACTTTTACATATCCCTACCAAGTGCCTCGGTGGTCACTTTTATTTCTACCGGAAAAAAGACTTAACGCTGCAACTTCTGCCGATGTCTAGGATTGTTAGAAAATTTTGGCCGGGGAAGAAAACGAGCGACTAATTAAACTTAGGTATTTACTTAAATAATTCACGGGGGATAAACTTCATAGTTCATATTTATGCAGGGGCAGTAACAGTTTGCTGAGGAATTGGTTTTGTAAAAGTATAATGACCGGTTGTTTGTGTAACTGGCCAGGAAAGTGCTCGGTGATGCATTTTACTTCCGAGGATTTCCTCGCTGGGTTTTTCTTTTGGCTGAGGTACTTAGCCGGAACGTTTTTACCCTAGGAATAACACATATATGGGTATTGATATTCAAAAGACTTCGTTGCCTCCAATATTTAACAAACGATTTTGCATAATTCCAAAAAGCTATGAAAGGAAAAAAATGATTCCTTATTTAATCTTGAAATACCAACAGCCAATATAACAAGCTTTTGATTGAAACAAGGGGGAGGGAAATGACCCCTTCTTTATAACTCGGATCTGAGAGAGAAACAGTTAAAACTATTTTTTAATATGTGACTAAAATATCAAATTAGATGATCAATTAAGTTCTTTTTGAGATTATAACCGGAAGTAAGATTAATTAAGCTTTTTAAACATAAATTTCGAACAGACTTAATTTTATAGCTATTTTAGCTTCATCATTCTGAGCTAATTAACTATGGAACAATATGATGTCATAAGTGTGTTTTTCTATCAGTTAGTTGATAGTTCGAATTTCCGTTGTTTTTGAAAAATGAAAATTAACAAGTGAGCAAAGAGAAGCATATATACAGCCCAATGAATCAATTTTTAAAAATTTCCAAAACAAATGTATATTCTAAATGCTAATTAGTCAAGTTCGAATAAAGAGGAATGTGGTTTGAATTGAATGTTTTGATAACTCTTAAAAATTAGATGTCCCACTCAAATCGAATTCCAAAGTGCAATTTGAATATTGAAGGAATTTGTAAAGTTATTTTAAAACTTCTAATTGTAATTAACAGTAATATATTTTAAGATGATTGCCTAAGAATGATCGGTAGATTTTCTCTTATATTGGTTAGAAAATTTCATGAGCATGAATCTGATTGGCTCTTTTGAAAATGTCACAATTTGTATTTTTTGAGATAATTCAATATCACGGAAATACATTCAGGCAAGATGTCGGCAAGATGTCGGCAAGATGTCGCCAAATGTCGGATCTTTCAACAGTTTGATTGGTTAGAAATAACATCATCAAGAACCTGATTTGTTCGATTTGAAATGTCACACTTTGATGTTTTGTTAAAACCAAACATGATAAAAGCGCTTCTTCGTGAACCAGTCAGAATCTTCATGATGTAATCTTCAACCAATCAATTAGACAAACCTTCCTACTTCAGCTTCACTCTGCCGCTGCTTGAAAGGAAATTAGGGTAGATTTGATTATACCAAAAATAGCAAACAGATTGGTCTTCAATACCCATTTAAACACAGAGTTGATTAGTTTAATTCATATTGACGCAAGAGTCTATTATAACGAGTTGATTTTGTAAATAAATTTTCTCATCAGTATGTTTTGTAATTAGTTCATTGCGATTAACATAATCATGTAACATATGCATCAAGAAGCAAAAACCAGAGAAATATTGGCTAATTTGACACTTTTTGGATAAGTAAGTGACGAGGTCTTCTTCTAGGAATTTATATGGCATAGGTAACACATATCAGGATCGCTATATTATCAAGTTCTGACATCAAAAATATAATTGTTTTCTCATTTTGAACTTTAGTGAGACTCTTTGCAAACATTCGCTAATTATAAACGTGTGTTTACTATCACGGACTTCTAGAATTTCATGTTAGTATGAATTCCACACATTTTTAAAATTGCATTTCTGACAAGTAATTATGTACATATTTTGAAGGCTTTTCCCATAAGTTGTAGTGAGAGTGAATGGGGGACTATGATAATGAGCTCCGGGAGCACAAAATGCACTTACTGTTTTTCGTAAGTCGTATAGTTAACTCAATCATCAAAATGCTTTGTAACAAAACATATTTTCCGTGAATATACCAGAAAAAAAAATTATGCTTTAAAATAATTTTGATGGCTTGGGAATAAATCTTCATTAAAATATTACTTTTCACATAAAACTAAGTTGGCTTAGGGTAGAATATCGTCCTTGAAATTTAAACCAATGATTTTTTAAGGATATATAATCATGTAATTATATCTAATTGCATCGATATTTGTTACTATCGTGAACAAATGACCCTGTAATTTCCTTCTATTTTGTATTTTTATTTTTCATACTCATATCTTTGAAATAATTTTAAGAATTCTAGAAAAATGATGTAAAAAATGGCGTAGTGAAAAATTCACGAAAAATGCGTCGAGAAAAAATAATTTGATTGTTTGGTTCGAGGTAATTTAAATTCTCATTCTTATTTATGTATTTCAGAATATTCAGCTATATATCGACAATATAGTGTCAATATGTGGCCTATAATATATGGTGTCAATATATTGATGGTAGAGCAAGATTTTTGTAATTACTTTTTACTAAAAAAGAAAAATCAAAAATCGATTATAAAGAGGTAATAAATATTTCCCGCTTTTTCAGCCAACCTCTTAATTTTTTTCTTGCTTCCAAACTGAAATGATTTACGGCTTTACAAAATATCTCTAGTCAATATTTGTAGAAGTCTGAACGCCGTTAAATGTCGCGTTAGGTCACACGATAGAGCTATGCAAAACCATCTTATCATGAGAACAAAATATGTTAAGAAAATTATATTTCTGGTGGCATGCACTTTTCCATATTGATATCAAACTCAATTCCTCATAGAGCTTACACTAAGAATAAAGATTAAGATTAAGATAATATGCTACATGTCCCCTAAGTCCAAACCATCAACCAATAACCACTATCCTAAATATTCAAGATTAACTACGTGCATGCACGCCACACAGCAGACTTTGCTGGGTTGGATTATCATGTACCTTTCCAGCGTTTCGTCAATGATGACGTAATTCAATGTTTTGGAACCGTCAAATTAGTAGTTACAGTATATGTCAGAAAGTTGAAAGCAAGAATTTTAACTGGATATAATACAGGAAGTTGTTATCGGAGCAAGATGATCTTTATATCACAAGAAGCGCCTTTTCCCATCTTTCCAATGATATCAATTTTATCAAAATTGAAGAAATAGAAGAAAATAAAATCGAAAATGACTTTAAAAAACTCGGAATAATGTTCAAAACATGCAAAATCTTTTTGTAAAATAAATCCATTTCTCCTGATTCTGCACTCTCAAGGGTAATTGATTGTCCATTAATAATTTGGCTACCATAGCTACCACAGCTACCATTTTAGCTGTGCCAAACATTGAGATTGAAAATAACCTGTGAGATTTACGATTAATAAGATTTATGATTAGTGTAAATTAGCGAAAATTTGTTTTGCACCCAGTGTCTCATTTAACTGTTAATAACATAGCTAATTAACAATTACTTTTATTTTTTTACATAAACACGTACAGTAGAGGAAATGGTGGCAATATAACGGTGCCCCCTAGCAACCAAACTCAAATCACGTCACTACCCTAGCAACCAAAACGTAATAACCCGTGACTCGTACCACGTGACCACAACGTCATAAACTCAACGCCAGAACCACGTGACCCGATCCATGTTATCATGACTAGCCCCCAGCCCCCAAATGACCCCAGGCCCAAAAAAATTGAAAGTTGCCAGATTAACCTGAAATTCGGTACAGGTAATAAAACCAATACGGAGAATCCAAAAATAATGGTCTTAAAATCTGAAAACAATGGGAAAATGGGCTACTGACCCCCAA
>JAUKPT010001425.1:0-15359 GCA_032273505.1 Nanomia bijuga
GATTTTGATGTAAATCATCTAATCAATTAAAATATAAGGTGATTAACTATATGCGTGGAACTATTGTAATTAATAAAAAAATATAAAAAAGAAGGGATTTTTTAAAGCGTGGATATTAGTACTTTTAACGAAAGTTTGCGAGTAATGTCGTGCGTTCTTATCTGAGAAAACGTTGACTGATTTAAAATAAAAATCATGATAAAATAAATTCGTGATTTTAGGCGTACATTTCTGAGAAAACTTTTAATGAATTAATATAAAAGCGTGATTTTAATGTCGGACTTTTTACGCGTGCATTTGTGAATTTTTTTTTAATGAATTACAGTAATATAAAAGTCATGTTTTGATTTGATGTAATAAAGGAAACTAAAATGCAGCTGATAAAGAACGATAAAAATAAAGGAGATGGAGTACGTGCTTTTGAGTTATGTAGAAAACAAAAACAAATTTGTGACATACAAAGTATTGTGATACAAATATTTGAATAGCAAAGAGTGAAGGTAGTGTATTATGTGCTATTAATGACGGGCTTAAAACACTAGTCTATCTTATTTCAATTATTTTAATTCAGTTTGTATTTATATGCGTTAGAATTCTCCGAAGGATTCAAATCCCAGTATGTAAAAGAATGAACCAATAAGAACATAAAACACTTTTTGCAAACAATAGGTCAAAAATTTTAACTATGTTAACAACGTCGTAAAAAAGAATGTTGTCGATATTTTTAAATGTACATTTTTATTGTGTAGAAAGAATTTTTTAGTTTTGTTGTTAAAAGATCAACAATATTTTTGCTTCGAAAAACTCTTCACATCCGATTTATTAATCTAATCTTCATCAAATTTTCAGGGTTTGTTCATATGGACTACACCTTTGCTTAAATCTTATTTTAATGGAAAATACATTTTTAACATCACCTTATCATAAGAGAAAAGAATTATTTTGTGGTTCCAAGTCAAAGCAAACATTGTGTTGTTACTTATTTTATTTAAAATTACTTTCAAATTATGTACGTGCGAATAAAACTGTTAATGGCCTCAGAAATTACAGTTATCGCAATTATTCAGCCTCGCTAAAAGTAATAATAAATTCGCTTCGCTCGTCCATTATTATTTAGCTCGTCTGAATAATTGCGATAACTGTAATTTCTTCGGCCATTACCTGTTTATTATCTTATTCCGAAAGCTTCAAGTGTATTGAAACGAGAGATTCGATAGGATTAATGAAAATGAAGAATTGTTCATTTTTCCATCATTTTCTTTTTTATTTTCTCCGACTTTTTTTCAAAATATCTTCTTTTGATCATAAATACTAGCGCACGATTTTTCACGTTTTGGGAAAAGTTTAGTTAATACCTCAAGGAGATGAAATTTTCACGGAAGAAATTATTCTGGATTAATATGTAGCATATGAAATAAAAAGAAATAAAAAATATGTCAACTAAATGTAAACAAAAACGCATGCGCTTTGATCATATCCTATAGCACCATGACACTCCTGATAAATTTTTAAGTCAAGAAGATGCCATGAAGTATTTTTTAAGGACTTTTTTATATTTATTTCTACTTAACCCCCTGACTGAATACTGGAACGCGACGTTCATAAGTTATTGTAATATCTAGATACGGACGTAATCATAATCATTCCTAATTATTAACATTTTTTCTATTACTTAACATGCATTTTTTTTAATGAAAACCTTAAAATAGATATTTGAAATCGTGATTGGCGAGCACTCATTGCATTTCAGATCTATTTTCATGCTTTTACACATTTTTGTTAAAAACATTGCATTCTTTTGTTCACGTATTCCAAGTCTTACCTACTTTCCTTTTTTTTAATTTCAAATCTTTTCAAAATTATGATTTCTGCGCTTCAGATCAAATGATAGCTTTTGCACTGATTTTTGAAACAATTATACTCCTACTTCTACGCTTTTCTAAATTTTAATTAACATTTTCCCCTAGGGAGCTTCTGATTGGTTGAAGTTAAAACTTTCTAATGAGATAGATGACAGTATAAAAATGAGACGCGCAAAAGGGCAGGTCGTCGTAGCCACACCTCTCTGTTTTGTTTAATAAATTGAAAGTAGAAGAATCGTCTCGCTCCTTAAAACTTGAAGCAACTATTATCGATGGTGGAGGCATGTTCTATAAATTGCATTGGAACTGTAAAACATTCGGTGAGATTCCAATTTCACCATAAGTGAGTGGTTTTTCAGCTTTTAGATATATAATATTAAAATACACTTTTTAGGCACAAACTGGGCCCTAATATGTCCATTGATAAGCAATTATCGTCCTCAAATGTGTTCCACATATCTCATACTATCATGAAAATCCAATTGCACGATGCATATTTGGCTTACATTATTTATAAATCGATTTTCTTTTATTGGAATACACCATTTTAGAACTATTTCTATGTCCAAAATCGAGAGGTTGGATCTTATATAGCCAATGGCAAATGTCCATTGTCATCAGATATATTCCATTTATCTCAAACCATCATAAGATTCAAATTTCACCATATATAAATGACTTCTTAGGTTTTTAATATCGATTTTTATAGAAATAAGCTATTTTAGGCCCAATTTGGGTCCAAAAATAGGAATTCGGTCTTTTTACACTTATTTCTGGTCAGAATTGATTATTCTTTTTGTTAGAATATATCTAAATGATCTGAATCCCCGTAATTCAATCTAATTTAAATCACTGAAATTATGTCCGCCACAAGTGTTCCTTTGTGGTGCGTTAAATTCGGCCCGTTAAATGTTAAATGATGTATGTGTCGTAAATGTTGATCCATCTCCGTTAGTAGAGCTTTATATATACTGTCTCTATCGGGAATGACATGAGTAGTGTGATTTAGGGGCATCTGCCTCACTTTTTTGAGGCACAAAAACTCACCCACCCCAACCAACCCTAAACAAGGTCAGGAAGGGCTAAGGTTAGGAACAGGGTTAGGATTAGAGCCTCGGGACACGTTTATAACAATGACGTCACCAACCGACCGACAGACAGACTGCCCACCCCTTTAAAGTGACCCCCACCACTGAAAATTGAAAGTTGCCAGACTGCCCTGAAATTTGGTATGGATACTAAAACCGATAAGGATACGAATTTAGTTTTTTCTCCATATTCCCTTTTTAAATAAGATACAGACGAGTATCTTTTGGCTAGTCGAATATTTATTGTCTCGCCTAAATAAAACTAATATTTGTAGTTTTAATTGCAGATATTTGTATAATAATCGTTTTTTCAATTTGTTTGGACAATCTTAAGGATGATAGATCGAAAATGATATTTTGAAACATATATTATATATCATGATCTTATTACATGCTTTCAAAAGTATTTTCATCAAGAAAGTCTATAGATGGAAAATACTGAAAGATCTAATGAGGCGAAGGGCCTCTGAGTTCTTGCCAAAGGAGCAAGACCTGCTCGCCACTCTTTCCTCGACACGCCACTGTATTATGTGTCAATCCTTGATCAACACAACTTTGCTAAAATGGACTCTCTAATGATGCTCTTACTTAGGCTGCGATCTCTTCATAATCTATACATGATGTTCTATTACTTGGATCAATGTAGCGAGTAGTTACATATAGTTGTATTATCGTAGTTATATTTGAATTATATGGAATTTCAAATATCATGGAATAAATGCGCGGGCAGTGGAATGGTACAGTAGGTCAAGAACGTTCTTTTTGAGAGCGTGATTATATATACATATATGACTGCATTTTTTAGAGCCTTGTAGGGCACGGAAGTTTTTTCTGAAATCAAGATTTTCGATTTTCGAGCCAGATAAACTGGTCAATCATACATAGGACAAGATTTTTATTTCGCTGTCATTAGCATTGGACATGGACTGTTCTACGAAAGCCGGGGTATAGGACAAGAACGTTTTTTACACCGTTAAAATTCTCGCTTCCCGGCATATATTTCATAATTTTGAACGGTCTCTAACAATAGACATCGAACGCTTTTCTTCAACAATTCAAATATAACACGTTCTGTGTGCTCCCAAGTGTGTCCAGATAACAAAGCTAAACTAAATGCCTTCTCTTTCACTGATCTCTACATGGCGTTCTGTTACTTCACCCCCACCAAGAATCTAATAACAAAAAATATACCGAGATACAATATGTATTATAAATAGCTATATTTGCAATAAGCAATTAAAATCTTAGCTTTTAAATCTAAATAATCATAATATAAACACTATCAAACATTTTTTAAACTTGTTATAATCACTCAAAATATCGATGCCGAATTCTTCTTCTTCATTCTTCTCTCTTTCATTTGCTAAATAATGAACGAAGTGTATTGCGAAAACTTTTCAATTCAACAATTTTCTGCTGCCAGCTCAACACGACTCATGTTGCGAACTCTTCTATGTGTGTTCGCCTGCCATCTTTGTTTTTCCATCTCATTAGTTTCAATTTCCACACACTATTTAGTTGTCATGGAAACAAACAACTTTTTTACTGAAACGGGTGCATTCCAATATGCGCAAAAATTTATTAAAAAAAATGTTGTTCTTAACACAGAAAAAAATAAAAATAAAAATAAAAGTTTAAAAATAATTTGATGGGAGATAAGAGAGAGGAGAGCAAAAAAACAACAAGGTTAGGGATTTTTCTTTTCGATTATGTTGCTTTTGATCAGAAGGTTGCTATTGGTTTCTATTGGTTTTTGTATGGGGCGAAAATCGGTGCTTGGGTATAAAATACATGAAAATAACTAAGAATATATGTAAGAAAAAGTGATGTGTGATGGGAGGAAAGTAATGGCAATGGCTTTCACACGATGGGAATAGACAAATTTGGTCAGCCGGCAACCAACGTTGTATTAACATTGTATTCGTTTAACCCTAACTGGAGATCTTCTCATATTTCGGATTTGCCACCTTCAATCCTCTCTGGAAGTTGAGCTATGTTGAATGTTGCTCTAACGCAGAAAATTTATAAAAAATACTTCAGGATTTAACGTTAAACATTAATGCAACGTGGGGTGAACGCTGGGAAAAGATACAAAAGAGAGGTTAGGCACAAACATTGTTTATTCATTTTGCTTTTTTTTGCTAGAGAAGCACTAAACCAAATTTTGTCGATCCCTGGAGGAGAATCCAGTTAGTGTTTTAATGCTTTTAATGATTCATGGTAATTTTCAAAGACGTCCAAATTATTTAAGGTATGTTCTATGTACGATAAAATGAAAGTGGGTTTAATTGATAAACTAAAACACAAGAACTTATATACTGGTCTTGAATTTTTAGTGGTACCTTATTAGAACGAAGATATAGGCACAAACCAGTACAAGAGGTTGATACAAGATACAAATACATAATACCTTTATCATAATGCATAATAACTATAGCCTAGCAATCACTTAACCACATTAGTGGTGATATGGATATCAATATTTGCATAGGGTTTAATTGTGTCTTTTCAACAAATATAATGAGCTCAATTTACGTTCGTTCTAACCATCTCAATGGCTCCTTAAAATTCAGACATTTCAGAGCCAGAGTTTGATAAAAGTGTGATCCTGTGATTCTCAGACTCTGTTCAGAGCCAGTTGCAAAAAATGAAGTATCAGACTATCAAATATTTCATATTTACCCTGAAACAATTCGTTAGAAAGTGTTGAACTTCTTGATTTGATAAAAGCGTGGTGCCCAGGTCCATGCTCTCCTGCAATTCTGCTCATCCTCCCTTGCCTTAATTTTGATAAATACTTCATCCCTGTAATACTATGTGATGCTTTGTCTGAACTTTGATAAAGTATTCTGGCACAATCATCAAGTTTGAATTTTATTTTCTACTGGGTATGTACATGGTCTGCAATGTATATTTCCCCTGAAACCATGACTACAGATCAATCATTCGGTAGAAACATCGGGAAAGCTTATGACATTTACGTGGTACATTGTATCGGACTGTCATTTGATAAATCGTTTCGAACAAACTGTCTGTGAAGAAACTGGGAAACACTTTTCTTTTTCATCATATGGTCACAGAATTATCGCTGGGTTGTGATTCAAAGCCTGGAAAGGTAGTTAAAAATGACCAGATGTGCGGGTTTGAACCATTCCCTCACAGTGTTTTTCACAACACACTTTTAACCCTCCTACGACTAGGCTTGTAGGGTTTTTTACTCAACATGCTTCCTGAAAGTGATCAATGTATATGAAAAGGTTAGGTTTAGGGGAACCAAGGGCAGTGGAAAGTAAGGAGTTGGGAGGGTGGACCTGGAGGGAGACTTTTTCTTGGCTGCGGATCATTTTGATCCCCTTGTAGGTGTAGATTTTAACCTTTTAGACATTCTAAAGGTATTATTACAGTGTATTAAACCATTTTAATCTATTGCATTAAGACTAAAATGATCAATTCAAGTGAGGACTAACAATGTATTTTGCAAATTGAAATGACTATACATTTAAGAACCATATGATGGGAGTGAGCCTACTGGATAACCAAAGCGATGTTTATAAACAACTGGTTTGTGATAGACAGTTTTCTCTTTCTGATACCGAATTAACCAAATTAACTGTAACTTCTTTCGACATACATATCATCAAATTGATATTGTATGTAAATGTTCCTTTTCGTTGCATTCTATCTACCAGTAGACCAGCTCTTTTAATTCTAAATTCGGATTAGATAGTTGGTTGGTCATGAAGAGTAGATGAAAAAAATGGTATGGTTTGCTATTTCGAATTAAACATTTTGAAAATGCACTTTATACTGGAATGGACCAAAATGGACCAAAATTATACTAATTAAGACTAATTATGGCAGAAAGCTTCCTATTCACATCGATTACCCGTTATATTCGTAATCAGCATACCTCAAATGACCAAAAAAAATTGGACCCAATAGTTACCTGTCATGTTGACACTTTTAGATATTCACATTAAACACGTTCTGCAACAATTGGTACTATAAAAATATTTTTTATTTATTTGGTTTGGTTTGGTTTGCACTTATGATGGAACAGTCTTGCAAAGCCGTTATCGGGCTAATCGAGGCTGACCAAAATATTTCTTTCGCCAATCGCCTCTTGCAAAACCTTTTTATAAGTCTGCTACATCACTATATAATATTTTGGCCAAAATATTTTGTTCCTTTTCCACGCCATTTTGCTATTTGTTTTATTTTTTACCTGTTTTAGGGTGCGAAATAATAGAAATTTTCTTTTTTCCAAAATTTTCTTATTTATCCCTGGGATGTTGCGCTGTTGGCAAAAATATTTATCGTCTTTTATAAGTGGGTAACCAAAAAAACTCAAAAATCTATTTCTATCAATAATTCTTTGCTCTAATGATTATATTCCTGAAAATGACCGGAACCCAGCTCTTTTATTTTCAGCAAAAAAATGAATTATTTTACTCTTACGAAGAAAATATTTGCGATACCACAGCAACGACCGCAAACAAAATGGCGGATGTCGCTGATTAATGCGCCATTATGAATAAACTCGGTTCGATTGCAATACAGGTAGGGCGTTTGATACACTGCGATGTTGCAATGTTTTAGTTGTGATTCTATTCGTTGCTAAACAACTAAACTTTCTACCTGTCAATATATTTTTCAATTTTTTTGTTTATAGAAAACATTTTTTATTTATTTATTGATATATTCATTATTAAAAGCAGCAGTGTGTTATATGCCATGTAGTTAATAACGTATTTATCTATGTTGTAAAAAGGAGGTCTAACCACACACAAGACCTTACTGTGGTCGAAGATTATATGACATGTGTTGTTATAGTTCTGTCGTGGACAACTATAACACACAGCGCTCGAAAATGTGTTTATTTCAAGTTTCGATAGCAAAGAGACAAGGACCAGTCCATATTTTTGGTTCTGTCTAACAATTGACGCTTTATTTGTAAAGATTTTCAGTATCTGCGGAAGAAAAGGTTTTGAGAAAAACGACTAGCATTTTGTTTGTTTGTTTTCTTTTCTTCCGTATAAAGAGGGGGAGGTTTTGAAAGAAAAAATATCAAAAACGTATCCATACGGATTTCTCAATAAACCAAAATCTTCTGTAAAGTCTTTACTGTCTTTGAAATAGGGGTTAGAAAAAGATAAGTAACCATATTTTCTGTCACCTTTCTTTCGTAAGAGTATGAGAGAGTTGTTCAAAGACCTCTATATCTGTGTTTTATAATTTTACAATTAATTGTTTCTTTCTTTGATAAGTTTCAAAACATTTTTTACATGAAAAATATCTAAATCATTTCGTTAAAAATTTCCTATGATCGGCTTTGACCAAGATATTAATGAGAAACTATACTTTACTTTTCGGATTTTCAAATATGTTTGCGGCTATACCGAAATTGTTTCAAAATACATAAAAATTCATACTCACACGATAGTATGACCATGCCTAGTGGGATCAAACCTCTGCAGCGAGCATTTTAAGGAGCGCCAAGATCGATATCTAATATCAAGTTCTGTTGTTTTGATGTGTAAAACCTGTCGACTAAATGTCCATCGCCCCTTCACTAAAAAATACTAAAAAAGAGCCCTTTTCCAACTTTTTTCAAATTGGTTTGGATGTTACGTCAATCCCAAAGCTGCCTGGTTTCATTCTGTGTATTTAAGGGGCGAGCCATGAAAAGGGGGCGCAACTTGCCTCTTGGCCCCTCCAGTGTACAAGTACTATTAATGCTGGTACCCCATATTAACTGTATCCATATACAAACAAACAATGATGTTCTGCATTTTATCGACCGTGGTCTTTCCCATAAATCAATCACGCTAATGTTATCCATCATAGTCAATTGTATTAATGATTTGATGGAAACTCTAACACAACGTAAACCACAATAAAGAAAGTTGACTAACAAGAGTCCAATACTGAATAGTATACACGAGTTAAAGATTCAACCTTCCGTCATATGCATTATTCGTTTATCCCGACAGTTCCATTGTCGGTCTGACAATTTAAATTGTCGGTTTTTGTTTGAAACAATACTCGTTATTTCTATTTAGAACAATAAGTTATTCGACAAACTGCAGGTTAATAGTTGAATCTTATTTTCTTTTCCCATCACTGACCATTATTCACTGAAGAAGTACTTGTATTGTTACACCTATCACTTCTAATAATCAGTGATATTTGCATCCTTGTCATATCCTTAATACGTGGTTTCTAAGAAATTTCTAAGAAATATTAGATTTGATGGGATATCATCAGAAAACTGTGTCTTGTGTTTCAGGCTCCTTAGAAAACTTGCATTTTCGGACATCAATCGAAATCTCTCGGCTATCTCTTTAATTTATAACATGTATTTATAACCAGGGGCGGATCCAGAGGTGTGCAACAGGTGCTTGAGCACCAGTCAGATTTTATAAAAGAATATTTTTTTGGTCATAATTTGTTTGAAACAATATTGAAAAGACCCAAAATTAGGTTTCATCATAGCAGTTAGGCACCAGTCAAAATATTTTGTGGATCTGCCACTGATAACATATATTTTCCTTGGAAATTTATATATCAAAAATCATGGAATATATGCCCGGGCGAGGGGTAAATCACTCTCTTCAAAAGTGTGCGAGAGATATGTTTGAACAATAGAATTTTCGCGAGATCTCTAGAAACAAAATAGGAATTTGAGTCAAGGTGCACCAGAGTTTTCAACAGTGATTAACCCAGATAACTATTGTTTTTTTGCTGCCCGGGCTTTGGCTTTTTTAAAACTTCTTCAAATAGCGCGCTTATCAGACGCCTTGCCATTGTAAATGTAGTTTGAAGCAACACGTATCTACCCGTCGAACGTACGATAAATCATTGTCTTCTCTTAAAATGTCAATGTACATCGAAGTCGTCAGAGACATTGCTACATACCACCACCAGGATGCGTCAAAGTTCAATATTTCAAAAAGACTATTGTAAGTAAACGTCAGAATCGGGTACACCAAATATTCCATCATAAAAGTTTGAAATATGATCCACCTTTACTTTTGAAAACAATAGCAAGATTTATACATCCTCCTTGAAACGCGGAATTCGGGAAAGTGATATGACACAAAATATTTTGTTGCTTATTTCAAAAACGTGCTTAAGTGAACAGTGTTTTTATTGATTAATTCGAGCCATCGACATGTGTAACAATCTATCCTTCTATTTCAACTTCATTAGATCGCCTACCCTTAATTCGCGATATGATGCAAACAAACTTTGCCTTGAATTGTCTCGTCATGACTTTCACTTCCAAAATTGTTACGTAGCATCGATAAATCGTCCACAAATGTAACTTTTTGCTTTAAAAATCATGGGCTCGGTTATGATCAATGGACACTGGTCAAGTGTCCCGTTGAAAACCACCCGGTGAGATTTTATTCCCCGAACTCAGAGGCGGATCTGAAGTGTCTTCAGTGTCTTCATGAAGACACTCAGTTTTGACAAGAGCAATTCTTGGGGCAGGTTTTTATTATTTAAGACTAAGTAGGCCCCTATACATTGTTTATCTGGGTTCAAAATAAGGGCAAACACTCTTAAAATAGGTCTGAAGCATGGTTTTCAATGTGTTTCAAGAGATCCAATTTTTAAATTTTCCCACAACTTGAGGTAAATATCAATTTTGAAGACACTCAGAAACTGGGTCAGATCCATCACTGCGAACGGGGATATTCCCCAGCTAAAATTTTAGATTTTACCTAAATTCACCGGGTGAATATATAATAGTATATAAATGTAATTTACTGTTATATTTATAGTATTTTATGCAACATTTCCCGGACCCAGAAAATTTGAACCCCCGTGAAACCCGTATATTTTCCCAGTCATAATTTTTTTTTCCACGGGTATTTTGCCAGGGTGCAAAAGCTTGCTTTTTTAGACGGTTTCTCAAAAATAAATTGTACTAATTTTTTTTTTATGATAATGATTTGTTCTTCCTTTGTGAGCAGTTCTGCCAAAAATAAAAGCCTAAATGTTCCTATAAAATTGTTTTTAGGAAAAGACACAGTGTTATTGATACAGGTATAATGAGTCAGATGACAAAATCACCTCATCATTCAGTCCAGATCGTGTACAAGAAGTAATCGTTCGTTTTTTGGTTGTTACACTGCACGTAATCACAAAGTGCGTGCCATGTACCATTTCTAGAAAATCACACAAGCAATTCTGACATAAGTTAATTCTACAGCGTCATATTACTTCTTCATAAGTTAATTCTGCAGCGTCATATTACAATTTTGCCATATTCAATTATCATACAATGTCATATGTCATAAAACATCATTTGTTCGACAACTATGATTTGAAGCTCATATTTTGTCGTCCGGATTTCATGTGAAGTCATTTGGACTGGCGGATCTTCAATGTATGCAGTGTATTCATGAATTTTAGAGCAAATATTCATTTGAATAATTTTATAATGATGGAAGATAATTGAGTAACTAAATATGAGTTTTTGGTTGTTAATAATCACCCACTTCGATACCCACCTTATGTTAGACCAATCTTGTGTGAAATCATTTTTGAAGATACTCAGAAAAATGTTCAGAACCGCCACTGCTTGGAACCGCGTAATGGTTCTGGTTCTAGAGATAGAGGTTACTTTGGTTAAAAAAAATACCAATATAGCAATTTCAGACTGCACGTTGTGAATAGACCAATTAAGGTACCATCTCATCTTAAAATATCTTGCTTAGTTTAGCCGTATGATTGGTTGAATATTTCATCATGAAGAGCATAAATGGTTTACTCAAAAACCTTTTCGTCATTTTGAGGTGTAGCAAAATACCAAATTGAGACACTTTGAAATGAACCAATCAGATTCTCGATGACGTTACTTTCAGCCAATCAATAATCTAAAAAAGACAAACTTTTGAGATGATCTCTAAGAGATGATCAGATAACATTGGCATTCATGTAAATGAGCTTCCCAAGTTAAACAATACAAAGTCATGCCTGTCCTGGGGCGTGAAAAGGAAAACTTTGATTAGTGCCCAGTGGCACTAAAATGATTTTACTGGTCTTGTATAAGACATATGGTGGGTCCCGAATAGTTGGATATGTGTGATAGAAGCATTCTTGACGCCCAGAAACCCAAATTTTGTGACACATTTATATACTATTATCATTATTCTACCGAAAAAAAATATATTCGCTAAATATATCCGCCAACTGGTGTCATCAAATCAATTCTTAGCACTTTAATAATTATACTAGATTTTAACGTTGTTTCAGAGGCAAAAATGTAGATATTAAAATCCGTTTAATAGTAGGGTCATATCCAGGGCAGTCGTAATCAACTCTCGGTGTACACATTTTTTTGTTTTAGGAACCTCATTTTCTAAAAAAATATATATATTGTACATTTGTAATATATAAAACAAAACAAAATTTTAACACAAATTTTCGTGGAGGAATGTTTTGGGAACTCCCGGGAGCATTATCTAATTCAAAGCTGACTTTGGTAACAAACATGAAACAAAATGTGAGGGATTAGGTATAGGGTTAAGGTTTTATTTCGCTCCGAATAAATAAATGGGTTATAAAACCCTATGATATGATATACTATAGGAACTGTTTCAGAATCAAAATACACCTATATATGAAAACTAAATACTTTTTAAGATCAGATAACATAAGAACATGAGTACTAAACCAGCTAATGACATACAGGTATCTGTCTGGTTTTACCAAATGCCAACATATTTTTGGATTGTGTTTACTTGTATCAAGAATGTTGACCATCCATGCATCGCTTTACACAGACCCCTTCCACAACATTGTTTGTTTAATCACAGACTACTTAAATATATTTGAGTAAAGTCTGTGATTATTGCTTTTCAAGATGGTATCACGGTATCAGTCCCTGAATGAGCCAGGGATATTCTTCAAGAAACAATCCCCCCTGGATAGTGGTAAATCTATTGCCATAACATGCAGAAATAGTCCATTGTACTTTATTTTCCTCACAAAGATAAGTAAAGGTCTTATTCAGTAATTTACATACTCTGTGCTGTCACTAAGTCAAATGGCAAAGATGAGATAGGAAAAGAATAATATATAGACCCAATACAAAAGAATGTTTAACTCTATAGCCCCGGGAGAGGCATATTTGGCTTACTAGAGAAAAGAAAATAATTGAGTGCTGACTTTGTATGACTTTTATTTTTATCTAATTTGACACATTATTCTATTGCCCTCTCCTATCATTTGTGGAGGGTAGATACAATTTTTAATATTTTCAATACTTTTCAACCAAAATCGAAACACCAATTATCTTTTGTTTGGAAAATGATACGATGGTGATCTTTTCAGGATTATATCCTCACCAATCTTTATGCAATTTAGAGTAAGTAACGTCATTTTTTGAAACATAACACATTTTTCCGCACATTTTTTCCATATGAATATTCAATCATAAATTTTCCTTAAAATCGTGGGGTAAATCACTGTCGAGATTTCTCGTCCACCTTTATGAGAATTCGTATTGTTTCCTCAGAAATTCCATAGAAATCTTAGTGTTCAAACAGAAATCTCGTACAACTTTTCTTAGTGTGAGTTACCCCTCGCCTAAAATGACGCCTTAATTCTTTGCGTCTGCCGTCTATGTTCGTAATCTGCCCTTAGGAAGTGACTTTAAAATCGTGTCTGCGTCTAATTGTCTGAAGACTTCATATCAGCGGCTATACAAGTCCGAAACAATACGGCGTCCCGCGTCCATAGACAGCTTATTTTTATGAGTTTACGGTGATTTTGTCATCACTCATCTATTGCAAAGTGTCTGGTACCATTATTTGGTGACCGCGTCTATGGCGGTTGTCATTATGGCGCCTGCGTCCAGGGAGCCTTTTTCTGCGTCTAAGCGTCATTAGACTCCCTACACCTTCTGTGCCTGGTGAATTCATCTAAGCTTGATAGTTCATGATTTTTATCACCTTGTGACGTTGAAATAGACTTTGTATCCTACACTAACATAATTATCTAACTTAATTATCCTCAAATGTGGTCAATTTTGGGGATATTCGATTTTAAGGGGAAAAGGATTCTGAGCAGAAAATACCCAAATCCCTGCTAGATATCATAATTTTGTATCATAAACAAAACGAATGATTCAAACTTGAGAAAATGACCAAAAACCAACGATTTTTAAGCAGTACCTGCTAGATTTCATAATTTTGTATCAGATGCAATATCAGCCAAAACATTCTGAGTGTTTATATGTGGAGAATCTCGCCCTTTTAAGGGTTCATACCTCAAATCGAATAACCAGGGTCGCTCGTGTGGTTTTCAACCCATGATGCTAAAAATGGATTTCTATTGGTTTTCTAATAGATTAACTTTGAGGCTCAACGATTTTCTTGTTTTTAAGCGCCAGACCATATAAAAAAGGAGCAATAATCGGCTTAGGGAAGGGTGCAACAAATGAGTATGCACAAATTCACAATATTGAAGAAGAGAGGACCATAGGCGTACGGGGTAAAAAAGTCGAAAATATTGGCCGAAAAATACATCTCTCAAAATCATTTGAATTCGGTGCGAAGCCTCGAAAATTTTTGAATTTAGCTTTTCATGATGGCTAAATTCCTTTAATGTATTGAAATAAAATGTAATCACGTATTTTTTATTTATTTATACTCTTCCCGAAAAAATAGCACATGTTGCCCGAAAAGAGCAAAAATGTGAGAGAGCTGGGGGGGCTGCAGCCCCCCAGCCCCCCCGTCCCGTACGCCTATGATTGCAGACGATTATGATGTATGCGATGATTATTATTCGACGACCGCCGATGGCTCACACTTCTTTTACTAAAGTTTTTACTATTTTGGTGATGTGAGATGTATGTAATCTCACCATACAACGCGAACTTAATGTTAGTCAAAAAGACAAAAAAAAAACATCTTTGTTAAAATGCTTGTCGCCACACAGCATTTTTTTGTAAATTTTTCATGATGATAATATAATTCATTTTTGCAGACAAAAACTGAATATATAGTTATTTATGTTTTCTATAGCCTCGTCAGTTTTTATTGCTTTTTATTGCATTTTATTGCATAGTTGGCCGAGCGGTAAGTCACATGCCTTGAGTGCGGGAGATTCCAGGATCGAACTCACTCGTGTGCCGTGATTTACTTACGGGGAACATTGAGAAAGGTTCATTAAATAGCATTTCAGAACCCTGTCAAAAACGATGTGAATGTTACCACAGTCACAACTGCTATATGTGCTGAAAAGGTTAGAGGTTTTTAATTAAGAAGCTTGGACTTGATTAAGTGGTACACCTTCCTCTTTTCAGAGACAGGTGGTAATACAGTACCGGTATTGGGAGTCACGATCCCAGTCATAAAACCAAGGTTAGTGTATGGTCTAGAGTTAATGTAAA
>JAUKPT010001426.1:0-15355 GCA_032273505.1 Nanomia bijuga
AACACATCATGAGACTTTATATGAAGAGCTTTTCATAAAATATATACATCGCTAGTTTTTAACTGAAAGAATTAATATATGTTCATTTTACAAGTTTATCGTTTTTGGTTTTATGTGCTGCCTTTCTTTAGGTTTCAGACCCTTCTCCTTGCACCCGATAATTTCTTAGGGAAAAAAAAATTAAAAAAAATGATGCGGCCGAGGAATTAGACGCTAAACTAATAATATTTTTTCACGTGCCTAAGCTCTTCTGTCTGTCTGATCTATGTTTTCTTCTTGTTTTTGATTATTACTTACATTTACTGAAAGTATAGGGACCTTTGACATGTTTTATATTGTTGCATCGAAAAGCTAAAAACTGAATTATCTATATTTTGTAGCAATTAGAAGACTCAAAGTCACGCACCAATGACTTGCAAGCAAAGTTGACCAGAGTAAGTAAAAAATCTTTCTGAAAAATAGGTATGAGAGAAAATCTTAGATGATGTAATAGCCTTATCATTTCTTCTAATGTTATTAGAGGTTTCTTTTATCAGAACAAGTGATTCAGCATACCATAGATATGATCAGTTATGATCAGGTTATTTTTGAGAAAAACCATCCCTTAACCATTTCTTAGCACTCACTTACAGTTTGATAACAGATTTTGGTAAGCGTCGTACTGACATTAAGGGGAGGGGCTAAATGGGGCTGACGTTAAAAACCACTTAAGTAATATTTGATGTTATCAACAGGGGTAGAGTGGGGGAAGCCAGGAAAATAACATCAACATATGACATTATCTGTAGTGTACTTCAATATGTAAATCACCGCCTTTTTCTTCGAAAGGATAAAAAAAAAGGTTTCAGTACATTTTTGTTGATTTCTATTGATAAAGAAAGCTAAAAAACCTTTAATTCTTTTAGGCTAATAAAGATCATAAATTTGATGTATCCGAACTTCAACAAAGAATTGAAAAGATAAATGCAGATAACGAAACAAGAATCAAGCAAATTCAAGAAAAGCTTAATCAGGTAATATTCATCATACTTTTATTTGTATTTGCTCTTAGTTCTAAATTGCCATTTAAATGGTTTCTTAAGGGGTTCTGCTGGAGATACTGGAGACTGGAAACTGGAGACTGGAGAAAAATTAAAGCAAAATACTGTTATTCGTGAATGAATTTTCTATAATGGTTCTGAAATGGTTGTTTACTTTTGGACAGGTCTCATAATCATTTAATGTTACTTGGTTTCAAAAAATGATAGCACTGGGAAAAAGATTAAAAACGTTTATTTAGAAAAAAATATTATTTACTTTTTTAAGTTTTGTTTAGGTATCAATTAGAATTATAGTTTGCAGTAGACAGTAATTGTATATTGCGATGACCATAAATTACAATTATGGTTTTGTATTCTTCTATTTTTGGTAATGTTCAGACAACGAAACCACATTTCCCCTCTCTTATATATACTGTCCAGCCCTTTGAATATCATGTATAAAGATGGCCAATATACTTCAAAGTACGTCTAAATATAAATTCATAAATTCACTGTTTTATGTTTTTCTTCTCTATCACAATATATGTTTTTTACTTTTTCTCTACAGCCTTCTTTTAGATCAGATATCAATATTAGTGATTCATTGTAAACCTTGCGAAGAATGTTTTTCAAAGAATATTAGGAAGGCAAGTTAAAAATAGTTTCCTGAAAATGGTGTCAAATAAGTTTGATGAGATATCCTTCTCTGATGCTCGATAATTTGTTTGTTTATAGCTTACTGATAAGCAAAAAAGTACTTGGTAAAATCATGTTTCATGCTGTCCAACCCCTTTTTAAAATCTTAATCTCATAATGCGATTAAGTACTAACACAATCAATTTTACATAGACTGGGAAAAAAGAATGATGAGTTTTCTCGACATGAAAATGTGTTTAAGGTGCATCCATCTTTCAAACAGTTTTCACAATTTCATTTTGTAAATTTAAAGTCATCTGGTTCATTTTCTGAGAAGTCAGATGTAAAATTAGCTTTTTATATGATAAGTCGAATAGTTGTTGAAAATGATTTTGATCATTGTATTCATCCCTAAAAATAAATGAGTGGTTGGTATGGTTGGTTCAATTTAGTAACACACGTGCAATATCCTCTTTGACTGTTCCAGTTAAAATTGGCTGAGTTTCTAACTGATTATTCATGATATCTGTGTCGTAATTATACTATTGTTCTATCAGTCATTATTAGTGGCAATATGCTAACCAAACTCTTGTAGCTAAAAGAATGTTGCCACCAATTATTATTACGTCATGGATATCATTTATATCAATGATGTACGTTTTGTTGCATTAGTATGAGGATTGACAGTTTAGAGATTCAAGCAAAACATATTTCCGTGCACAAAATTTGTGTACAATCAAATTCATAAACATAACATCAGAAAAGATGGGATCCGATTTTGTTTCTATACAAACTAATCTTACAGTAGTATAGTAGTAGGATAGTATATAAATGATTTAACTATAACAATACTGAGATCGAGATGTTTTTTAGCAAAGAAATAAGTTTTTTCATGAACAAAGACATAATAAAAATCACGACAACTCTTATTCCATTTTCTTGGCGTTGTTTTATATTTCATCAATCTCAAAAATGACGGCCTGGATATTAATTGTACAATATAACAATGGAGCAATAATTAAGTGCATGACTGTTTTTGTACAATGAAACTTTCCATTTGAAACCTTGGTTGAAAAAAGGTTTCACCAAATACATTTTTCACCTAGACACCACATATCTAGAGAGTGATCCGGCCTTCTTTATATGTTCCACGAACTCGTCAGCCACCCCCCTAATTTAAAGTAAGATAAGAGTTACTTCCAGATACTTCCAGAATTCTGAAACCTACTGAGCATTTCTTTTTATCAAAAATATGCAATCAATGAATCATTTCTTGTATTCTTTGCTATTCATTTTTTCTTGGATGAAAGTACAATACTAGAACACTGACAATACTTTTAGTCAAATGAATTGTATGAATTCCTTTAATAGTGCAGGATCATAAGTTGATATTGCTACCCTAACCAAGAAAAAATTCGATAAGCGGAAGACGTATATTTAGGTTAAAATGTTTATTTATATAACAAGTCTTATTTTCGAGTGATAAGTAATAATTTCATCTCTCGTTATCAATTATTCATTATAAATTCATTCAAATTATGATTCTTTTGTAACTCCTTGATCTTAGAATTTATATAATTCTAAAAAACTCTTTTTAGTAAATAATAATTTTGAAAGTAAAAAGTATTTTAAAGCCAATCCACTTAAGAAATGGTATCTATAATCAATGCATTTAACGATGACAAACATTAGAATTTTTTGGAAAAATGCCTTCAAAAGAAATTAGAGGGACATTATGGAGATGAAATTGTTGTTATTCGAAGGCAAATATGGTTTGCTTTAAAGACTTTGCTCGTAAAATATTACGTCAGAACTAGAAGACACAATTTACTAAGCAGAAAAAGAACAGATTTTGAAAAAAGCGGTAGCATACATTCTTGACGATATCCGAACATACCCTTTTGACAGGTCAAAATATCAAACTTTTCAAACAGATGACGAAATAAAACAGATGGTCCCAGAATCTTTACTTTGCCTTCTGTAAGGAATAATAAAAACGAAGTCATCAATAGCACATGCCATCATTTCATCAGCTAGACCGAGGTCATTCATTTCTCCCATTCTATTGTCAGTCTCAGTTTACATTTACCAAAAATTTGCGTCAAAGGAACTGATCAGTTTGCTAAATTATTCTTTATCATTTGCCGAAAATTGTACTGAGCTTCGTAGACTGCACCAAGCAATACTAAAAAAAGATGAGACAACAAATGATTTTGAAGGGTTTGTTCAATTTATATTTGATAATGCAGATTTTCACTCTCTTGGAGGCATTCCTTGTACAACACCTTCCAAAAAAGTCGAATATGAACCTCTAGAACGAGTTTTAAGTATATCTGACGTCAAAGATAAAAAATCCGAACGATTTAAGCACTATTTATACTGCACTTAGTTTTGCACAAAAACTTTGAAATGAAAATAACATTTCTATAGCCCCAGTATTAACATTCGATCAGCCGTTGTATATGAAGGCAGTTGATACAATTGCTGCTTCGCCAAATGAAATCAGTTCCTTATTTGCTCGGTTAGGTGGGTTTCATTGGATTATGTCTGCAATGGGATTAATTGGTTACATTATGAGTGGTTCTGGATTAGAAGATCTATTTGAAACAGTTTATGCCAAGGGATCTTTATCAGCAATGATGTCGGGACATGCATATTCCCGTGCATTTAGAGCTCATTTGTTAGCATCATCTGCATGTCTTTCTATATTCTTGGACAAAGTTTCAGGTGATCCGATTAATTATGATAAATTCTTAAAACAACTTTCTGATAGTACTTATAATTATGAACTCGTTGCAAAACAGGACGAAATGCTAGCAATGGCTGCGTCAGTATCAAAAATAATTAATGATGAAATTTTTGAAAGTCGGACATTACGCCTTTGGACACTTTATATCCGTTTGACACATCTAATTCGTATTTTTGTTTATGATGAAAGAACTGGTAATTTTTCTCTTCATCTTCATATCATGGAATTGTTTATACCAATCTTCCATTACTACAGGTCATTTCCCGTATGCTAGATCTACAAAGGTATATTTGGAAGAAATGAAGTCACTTAAAAATAAAATCCCTGAAGATAAGTTTCATATTTTCTCTGATCAAGGAAATCATAGGAAAGAGAAGTATTTTGCTGGAAATTTTAGTGATTTCATCATCGAACAAGACCTCATGAGGCTTTTTAAGTCTTCTGGTGGTATGACACGAGGTCGTGGATATGAACAACATATCCTGTAAATATTAACTTATTTCAAATTTTTTCTGGGTATTTACCCAATGATCCTGGACTATATGGAAGATGGTTAAATAAGACTTATATTGTAAGAAAGTGGAATTTTGTAGATAAAAAACTTGAGGCACAGCGAGGCACAAAATGGAATGTTAGAAAATGTGGAAGATTTGATACAAATTTTCCTCATTTTGGGAAGAAGATGCATGTTTTTGTATAAATTTGACAATCTTCAAAACTATGTGACTACTTGATGCTGATTTTTATACTGATTGATGGGTATGTCCCTCTATGAATAATTAATGAGATGAGCGTAAATACTCTCAAAGCCATTACCATTTTTGGATTCTCCACCCTATAGAATTGGTCCCAGTACCAAGTTTTAGCCTGATTCGACTATTTTTGACATTCCATGCATTTCGTGCCTCAATTAGCCCAAAACTAGTATTATATTCGGATTATCAATCCTCGAATTGGCCCCAGTACCAATTTTCATGCTATTCTAATAACTTTTATTTTTTTGGGATTTAAGGGGTCAATGCCCCATTTTAGGGGCGGGCTAGTATATTCTAATTTGAACTTTTTCGCTGACACAAAGGAGATTTTAAGTCATATAAAACACAAATTCCTTTCCATCTTATTTCCAGGTCATTGGGTGTGAATTATGGATGACTTGTCTGTTTCGTAAGAAGTTTGACAGTTCACGTTTAGGTAAAAGGTTTCTCAAGTTTTTTAAAATATGCAAAATTAAGGGAAGATGGCATAGTTCTTGATTATTTACGTAAAATGTCAAAAATAGCCAAAAATTGACAATCCAGATACACAGAGAAAAGATTATACCAACACTAGGCGTTTTGCGTTTAACTCAATTAAACTCACAAACACGAACCTTGCATATAATAATTTAATTTGATTGGAAAAAGGACTGTTTCATATACACTCAAGAATGTAGAGATTTGAAAAAAATGGGGACAGTTTTTTGATTTCATCGAAACAATTGTATTGTTCATCAGAGCTGAAAGATTGGGAGATTGGGAAATGCATCTAACTGCAAAACCTGAGCTGTTAAATCTTTTCTCAACTTTTAGTTGAGCTAGGATATGAAAAAGTGTGTGTGTGTGTGTGTGTGTGTGTGTGTGTGTGTGTGTGTGTGTGTGTGTGTGTGTGTGTGTGTGTGTGTGTGTGTATGTGTGCATGTGTGCATGTGTGTCAGTGTGTCCACCCAAAAGTTACGAAGATCTACAAAGATGGATTTTCTATAAATTGGTATGAAGATGTAGTTTGACCATCTAACAAAATTGACGAAGCCCGATTTTTTAAAAAAAAACTCTATTTTTGAGGGTTTTTTTGAGATTTGTTTGAAATATAACCTATCGATCTATGTTGTAGCCCTAATGAATACACGTCTTCTAAAAAAAATGCAAAATTCTGGCTCTCGAGATATGGAGTCCGGAAGTAGTCCAAAAAAGTACCAATCTTTGGAGTCGTTTTTTTTTACATCTTCCTTTCGTTTTCATGAACTTTGACTAGTCTTGATCGATACTGCGTGGCTTAAAATACTTATATCCCAGCGGTAATTCAATACGACAATCCGGTACGAAGTTAAGGCCGGTCAAATATGACCAAAAAGTACCATTTTTTGGAATGCCTGTTTTTCGTGATTTGCTCGAAAACTAACCCCATGACCTATGCTGGAAACAGCCATTTCAGCCATTTTAAGCGTCTGTAAATGGGATCTGAGCCTGTAAAACAGATTACTTTTTCAATTATTTGATTATTTGAGTCTTACCGACGAGTCTCAAAAATATGAGGGCTGTAACACCCCCCCCCCTACACCCCCCGGTAGTTTTGCCACTGCTCATACGTTCGACAAGTTAGCAATTTGCATCGACTGGACATATCCACTATGCCAAAAGCACTTGATTTTATCTTCAGCAAATGATTTATCTAAAAAAAAGATCATCCAAAGATATACGTTCAATCATTCAAAGAATATGGATACCATGCCATAAGACGTAGTGAAAGATATTGGGCAAGATTATGGCCAGACTAGTTAAAGAGTAAGTCATGATGTCAATAAAGTGCAGAGGTGGCATAACAAGAGGTAGAGGATTTTCTGAAAGTGTACGCCATCAATTGGTTCGTACTGCACATTACTTTGCTGTCATTCATGAATCAATGAGTTCAATTACAAAAGTTGTATCTAAAGGTAGTGAACAACATGAAGATTTGGAAAATCCAGGTTATGTTGTGATTCAATTGAAATAGAAATCGTTCAAAATTGTTTTTTACAGAACAATTTGTTTGATGAATCTATTAAAGAATTTTATATCAATGTTATTTTGAGAACATATATTTATGTGGAGATATTGTAATATTTTTCATTGAGACTAAAGAAAATCTACAATATGATTACAAAGTTAACTTTGTCATAATTCATTTTTAGTCATTTTGAACCAAGTCACGTGACCTCTAGGCATTTTGAATGACTGATTTAAGCCATGTTTTTAATTTCTAGTTGAAAAGTCTGTTAGATTATGAATGTACGCCTTTAGAGCTTTACAACAATATAAAACATGATCATATTTGGAATTATTAAATTTTTAGTCATTTTGGACAAAAAAACGTGACTTCTAGGCCAGAAATGGGGGTGTATCGCTCTGAATATTTGAGTGGGCTTTTAGTATGTTGTTCATTAGGTGAAGTCAAAACTCTCCTGATCATATCAGCTTGATACCTTTTTTTTTTAGGTTACCCCTAATTTTGAGCCAAATCCCTCTGACTACTTTGCAAGAACACCGAAAGATTTTCAACAACTCTGTTGGTGCTGGTTGTTTAACCATTAAAACTGCCATATACCTTCGATTCTGATTCTTGTATTCCCATTTCAGAGGAGAGAGATTATTCAATTACCATGTTTGCACACACATTGAATGGTACATTGCTGCATTTGATATTGGTGGTAATGACTCTGGTGTAATGGCAAGTTTTTCGAAAACGTAGGGTAACAAAGTTCGTTCAATGAAATCATTTCCACTGAAAAACAGGCAAAAGAAGTTTTCACCAAATCTTGTAATTTCGCCTTTGGTTGTTCTTTTTTCTAAAAACGGGTTAAAATTGTTCAAATATCTTTCATCGCCTATAATTTTCTTCACAGATTCCAAACTTTTTCCAATTGAATTTACTCAAGAAACTGTATCGCATCCAATAAATGCATGGACTGGGATAATGCAACCAAGAAATTCTTTCGGTAAGTTTCTTTTTACTTGACAGATATCCCAAATGCGCTTATCCTTTGTATTTTTGTCACTGCAGAAAAAGATTCTGAATGGCGATTGCAATTTGTAAGAGTTTGCTAAATTGCGTGTCATATGTGGTATGCTTGTCATCGTGTCATCACGTGTCATTGCGTGCTATCGCATGTCAATGCGTGTCAATGCGTAGCATTGCGTGTTAATGCATGTCAATGGGTCAAATTGAATTAAAAGCCGCTTACCATAGTGAACTTAGTAAAATGGGGGAGGCTCCAAGACGAATATCTTTTTTTAAGTGTTCATTTTTTTGTAAAAACAGTATTCTATAACATAAGGGATAAGAGAATTAGTAAATAGCCGTTTTTACACTAGCTGGTTAAACAGAGTAAATTAAGTCATTTAACCGACTTCATTAACCGACTCGTTTTTACACGAATAAAGAGAGTTGGTTAAATAAACATTGTTTTACGTATAGACAGCAGGTGGGTGGTTGAAGTTAGAAAGTAGATTGTTAAATGTAAAGTTTATCTAGAAGAAAATGGATGTAAAAAGATTCATTAACGATGAAAGATTAAGAAGGGCGAGATTATTAAAAGAAGAGCAGCAACACTATAATGATCTCGAAAAAGTTCAAAGAAGAAAAAGGGATAGGGAACGAGATGAAATGGGTATTGAATATGTCCACACAATCGAAGAAGTGAACTGTCGGGAAAGTGAATGTCGGAGAAGTGAGTTGACCGCATCAAAACAAGGATGGATAATTTTTAAGTATTTATATACAAATTTATATACAAATTGACATGACGTTTATAGAGTTATATATAGTTTTATTTATCTTCTTTAAAATACTTTCTTCTTTTATTTCCCTACTCGATTGTTCATAAAACAAAAGGAACTCAAAACTTGAGAGCGATCTTAAAATAAAATTTCTAAACAGACTCCCACTGACCGAACTCATTTTATATGCATAACTCTAATCAGATTAACTAAAAATTTGAATAAGAAAATAAACGTTGAGAGTGAAGAGTTCTGGCGTGATTAGAAAGCATGGTCACAGAGTTGATTATCGATATTTGATTGGATAGAAGAAAATAGAAGAAAAAAGTCATTTAGATTAAATGAAAGTGTTTTTTATGTATAGTTAAATGTGTTGATGCGTAGAGAAGTAGAGATGATTGGTGTTTTGAAATTAAAGTTAAAATTTAAAAAGAAGAAGAGTTGAGAAATAATTATTTTTATTTGGTTTTACTTGAAGGGAGTAAACTCGGATTTGTTGGTGAATAGCATTTTAGAGAGTACATTTTTTAAAATCATGTTTGAAGTTTGTGTATATAACAGTCTTAATTTTGTAAATATCATATAAACTGTAAATAAAGACGGACTGTTGCAGCAACGTTGATAAAAACAAATTCAACTTTTGATAGTAAATTACCACGATTTGATACCCCAACTTGTATGAATGAAATTGGTCACAGAACATTTTGTGTTGTTTTGGAAACAGAGTATAAGTCTGAAAAGGTCGTGGTTAAACAACTTCCTACTGAATTTCGAAGAAATGTCGATTGTCTTCTATCTATTAACAAAGAAGCAGAATTACTTTATTCGTTAAGTCATGCAAACATTGTAAAATTGATCGGTGTAAATGAAAATCCAGTATCTATAATGATGGAACTTTGTGAATTTTCCATTGCGCCATTTGAATTGAAAGAAACATTTAACTCGTTGAATCAGTCAGAATCTTTTTTCACATTTTCCTGGAATTGGACACACAATTTCTATTTAAATTACAGAGGCTATATCGTATATGCATACCATTAACATGGTTCATAGAGATATAAAACTGGCAAACATTCTTGTTTTAAACACTCATTATTCTAGCCCTGTCAATTATGAAGAAACGTTTGAAAAAATGCAAAAATTTGCAAGATAGGTGATCTAGGCGAGTCAAGATCAATTGCAATACAAACGAAAAGAATGATGGGCAATGCAAATGCTAGAACTAATTTTACAGATCGAGGAAGTTGTACTGCCTTCATGGCCCCAGAGATAACTGTTGAGTCTAACAAGCTTCAATCTGCAGATATTAGTCAACTTAAATCTATTGACGTTTGGGCTTTGTTAATGACATTTTGGATTATTTTGAATCCAGATCAGCAATGGCCGTTTGAAATGGATCAGAATTCAGACAAAAAGCCGATAGAATTTTTTCTGAGAAGCAAAAAAACTCCATCGCCAAGTAAAAATTATCTTAAAATGCAGGCATGTGAATTAGCAGTCTTACGAAACGTGTTTTATTCAAATCTTGATTATAATCCAACCACTCGTAAAACTGCCTCTACGATCGTTAATTTTCTTAGTGATGTAAAAGATACAATTGAAGTAGAAATTTTAGATATTAGCCAAGAAACTGCGGGAATTTCAAATGATGCTCTATATGCTCAAAAATTAAGTCAATCAGACAATGCTGATGAACCACAAATTACAAATGATGGCCGTAATTGTTGTACATTCCTGACATTAGGCATTGTCGACAAATTATTAAATGCTGATCTTGTCTCTCTGAGACCAGTAGAATTAAAAAAAAGTATCGAAGATGTGATTTTAGTTGTGCCAAAATATGTGAATGCGAAACGGAATTTTGACGAACTATATGAACTCGAAACGGCTTACCAACTAATGTTGGACAATCAGATAATTTCAACAAGATTTAAATTTAAAAATAAAACTATCAAACACCAGAATTTTACATATGATGCACAAGTACAGCTTGCTTTAAATTTTGAACAATTACTTCTCGCAGCACGTGATAGTCAATCAAATGTGTTTGCAGCATTCCATACACATGTTTACATGTTTTCTATGGCATTTACACCAAATAATAAGATATTTATTTTTGAAACTCATAGAATTTCTGAAAGTTGCGGTGGAGATGGCCTAGGTGGTATGATTTTAAGTTTTACAAGAGTTCTGGAATGTATTGAGTGGGTTTTTACGCGCTTCAAAGACATCAATGTTTATTCAGAATTATCTATTATCAAGATTGAAGTCAGCAGCAGTAACGAAACAGAAATTTTGCCAAAGGATTCTTTCGAAATACCGCAATCAGATGAAGAGGTTGATAAAGTTGTGAGAAGCAACCCTCATGACTCAGACGTTAGGTTCGAGATACCCGATTCAGACGAGGAAGTTGATCAAATTGTTAGAATCAACCCTCATGACTCAGACGTTAGGTTCGAGATACCCGATTCAGACGAGGAGGTTGATCAAATTGTTAGAATCAACCCTCATGACTCAGACGTTAGTTTCGAGATACCCGATTCAGACGAGGAGGTTGATCAAATTCTTAGAAGCAACCCTCATGACTCAGATGAAGAAGAACTAGATCAAACTGTTAGTAAATCTCGAGAATCTTTAGTTTTATCACCGTATACGTGGGATGGGATTCAGCCGCAAATAGTTATTCAGATTCCTTTTGATATCGATGGTTTAGTACACTATATAATCAAAGATATAAACAAGACGAGTATTAAAAGATCGTTAAAAGATGGACGGAAATGGCAGAGAGATAACAACACGAATTGGGCTGGGTTTGCGCGACGAAAAGTACGTTATAAAGATTGCAATGGCAGCTACGTTTGCCCAAACGAACTCTGTGAGTTGCAATTAGGATACAAAAATTGCTATCACTTTAAAAATGATTTATGTGTCGTTTGTGGTGCAAATAAGTTGCATGTAAAGTGTGATGCACGTAAAATAACAGCACAAAAAGATGATGAAGTTCATGTTTTTCACTGGGGAACCCACAAGTGTCAGTCGAGACAGCTTAAGGAAAATGTTGCCGAGTCAGTGCAAGAAGCACTTTCTGTAGATCCCTATATGAAGCCAGCAGGCCTTCAAACAGCAGCAATAATCAATGCTATACGAAAAAGGGTTCCATCAAGTGACTTGAATAATATTGTCAAAAAGGTATCCGACAGAAAAAACATCGCGAATCAGATGATAAAGCAAAGGAAAGAACTTGAGCCTACCGCAGACAGCATCTTTGATGCTGTTCGTAATCTCAAACAATATTCTGACAAAGAAATTGATAGTTACGCTATTAGAATTGACGAAGAGCGGAACACTGTCTTTAAAACATCAGAAGAAAAGCTTAAGCTTGCGAAGGAAATGAGTGATCGTCAAAACATTGCCCTCCTCGACATGGGACTGCAAAATGAATATTGTTGTTTCGACGGCCAAAGGAACCGAACAAGAGGATTTGTAACCTTAACTGCTAGTGTGTATCATCCTATTCTAAGGAAGCAAGTCGCCTTAGCTACCATGGAAACGATCCATGAAGATTCAGATGCTGTTGAACATTTTTGGAGATGTTTTAATGAGGGATATAAATCTTGCAACGCTACTACGGAAAAATTCGATCCTAATGGATGGATATCCGATCTTGCAGGGGCAAATTTTAATGGCTTAGCAAAAATATATGGCGAAGACATAGTTCAAAAAATCAAAGGATGTGAATTCCACTTTAAGCAATCCGTAAATAAATATACGAAAATGCAATTTGAAGAGCAAGCTCCACGTTTTAAATTACTGGCAAATAATCTGTTGGTTTCAGCTACGCCTGAGGCATTCAATGCAACAGTAAATGAGTTGAAAGAATTTATTTCCACTCTCAAAAAAGACAACCTCACGGACTGGCTAAAGTGGTGGGTCGAGCGAAAAGAGTTAATTTTTAGGGCTTTTCGTGGAAATGAGGAGCCTAGAATGAATCAGGCTGAAGTCATCCATGCGGGCAGAGTCCATCGAGATCGTAGAGGTGTTTCATTGTTAGATTCGTGCTATTTTGACCTGAGAGACAATTTATTATTTGTACAAGAGGTTAACGGATTTAAAAATGGTAGTTTTTCTGGTGGAAGTGGGCCAACAGCAGAGAAGAAGCAAAAAATATCTTTTAGCCGAGCAATGGAAGCTTCGGAGCAATTTGGTCAAGATATCGTTAATCATGGCGTGGATAAACCATCTAGTTCTGGTGTCAAGAGGAAGCTCTCTGACACAGATGGCTTTAAACCGCCAAACAAAATTGACAAAAAGAAACGGATGGCTAACATGGCCAAGAACAGAATTGACAAATTAGTTATGCTTAGGTTAAAAATGAAGGTAAAACATTTCGAATTTAATAGCAACCGAAAAAGAACATATTTAATAAAAAATAGTGTCTCTTCGACTTTAGAAAATAAAGTCGTCATTTGCCTTTCACCAAACTGTAATTGCAAAGACTTTGAAAAAAATAAAGATCTAGTGAATTGTGTACATATCATGTTTGTAATCAAACATGTGTTGATGTGCAAGGAAGAACGATATTTCAACATGAAAACTCTAACCGGAGAAGATCTTGAAAATTTGTTTCAAAACGCCCCAACTGAAATTTCTAATGATTTAAAGTTCGCTCCAAAACCTACAACAATAGATTTTCGGGATCGAGAAGCGATCTTTAGAAGTCATGAAATGTTTTCCATACAACAAAAGGCCGAATGCCAGATCAAAATGATCAGATCAGCAAGCTGCAAAACATGTAAAACGAAGTTGGAAGTAGGTGCTACTTGTTTGAAGATTTACAATGCGTTAATAATACCATACGGTTGTGACAAAGCATCAACGCGAGATATCTACTTTTGTGCGAAAAAAAAGTGTTTACGTAGCTGTCCTCTATATATAAATTTGAACATAGGTAACATCATACGATCAAGCACTGTTACCGATGCTATTATCCAGGACGGAAACGTCGATCTTGATTTTGTTTAAGTTTCATATTTACACGTTTTTTTTAAGAAACACGTTTTGCTCAGCAGGCTCAATGTTTCTTAAGAAATCATCGATTTGAGCCTGAAATGTTTCTTAGATGTTTCTTAGATTTCATCGTCCCAACCTTATGTTCCTTACCATAGTACACGTTATTTTTCACTTAATTGCGTGAAAGACTATTATGGAACAAAAGTTTACGTTAAAAAACGGATGTTTAGGTGTAAAACATCACATGCCTTTGTTTAAAGATAGTTGTGTTTCTCAGCCTGACAATGTTTCTTAAGTGTTTCTTAACTTTTTGTCATTTTGAGCCTCGTGTTTCCTAAAAGTGTGTTTCTTAAAAAAAACGTGTACACCATTTCGGAAATTCAATTAAGTTGATTATTTACCTCCCAAACTACGATTTTGAGTTATAGTTTCTACTGGTACTTTTTTGCAATAGAAAATAAATAATATTCTATTACGGTAATTGCTGTTTTATCATCTTGTAAGTTTATTTAAAATACACACGTAACATGCAATACACTTTTAAAATCATCGTAAAAGTTATACTTTAAGACACAGAAAGGGAGGTAAACAAACCAGCGATTTGAATTTCTGAAATGGTTTATTTATAAAATCAAATCCTACAAAAATGTATCATCTAGTTTTATTTTATTAGTGCTCATTTAATACGAAAGACATTTCTCAAATAAGTAGTTAAATTCGACAAAAACTCGAGCTTTTTGAAGTAATATGATGAATTTAATTGGATCTTATGTATAAAGCCTATTTTTTGTTATTGTTGGATGACGATTATTACATGTTTTACCTTCCAATAACTGCATGTTTTGTTTATAAAGTCATCAATTCTAAGATCAGATACTTTTGTTTTTGCTGTTTTGTCCCATGTTTACCAAGTTTTTTCTCTGATTGATGGAACTCGGATTAATCATTTAAACTACTGAAAAACAGTGCTGACGTGATGTGGAAGATCACTCATTCTTTTCTAATTTTTCTGATTGGATTGTTTTTCCTACCTCAAAAGAAACATAGTCATAAATTTCCTTATTTCACCTATTATAGGCTGTTCTTTTTGAATAATTTGTATTTAGTGTGTCAATATAAAGTTATATAGCCACTGACACTCTACCTGCATGAATAACTTATTACATTCATTTGCTATATATCCCTTTTTTAAAGTTGTATATTCTATTTCAAGTGTAAATTTCGTCTTATGATTTATATGCTGATTACGAGATAAGTTTTAGTATTACAACATTCTTGTGTTATTTTCTTAGCCGGCAGTGTAGTGCTGGCTGGCTAAGAAAAGATTTTTGTTTGGTTCGTTGAACATTATTAGTTAAAAGATTTTGAGATAGATACGAAACAATTGTCTTTCCTTGTGTTTTATCCACTGACCTTGGTTGGTTCTTGGA
>JAUKPT010001427.1:0-11742 GCA_032273505.1 Nanomia bijuga
CACACACACACACACACACACACACACACACACACACACACACACACACACACACACACACACGCACACACACACACGTACGTTCACTCACAAATCTCACTAATGACAGGGTTTTAAAATCTTGTCAATTCCTGGGATATGGGATAAGGATATTTCGCAAATGAAATAGATCTTATATCTAATCTCATATATCATGGCGCATGCTGGGTCAGTAATAAGTATTTGTTTTAGCCCATTGGGAGGGTTAACTATGCTATTTCTTATATGACAAAAAAAGAAGTGTGCACCCTTCACTGATTGATAGTTAATAAACGGGTTGACACTCTTACGGGACAACACACAGATTTGATACATAGATTTTATTAGAAGGGACACAACACTAGAAGTAAATCATACAAACCATTTATTTCTGATATATTATTTTTAGTGTTAGTAGAATCTTTATGATAAAGAATGTTCTTTAGAATATTAGAATGGAAATATATTTTTAATGATATCATTGGTTGTTTAAATGAAACGCAAAAGGAAACGCAAATTTGCTGTTAGAAATTTAGTTATGATCTTGATTGAAATTGTAATTATCGTGTTATTATTCACACATACCCATACTTGGATTAGTGAAATTCAAATTGATAAAACGACAAAGAAACCACCCTCGTCAAGGGGAAAACTTAAGGTTTGTATGGCATCAATTTTGATCTTTATTATTTTGGGGTATCTATCAGATATTTATATTTTTTTCTTTTGTTTGACGACATGGTAAACAATGTATATGGTTTTGAGGTCCTCGAGTTCTGATTATGGTTGTAATCGCGAAAAAAGAATTTACAATTGAAGGCTTGAAGTTCGCCAACTTTCACAAGCTTGCTTTTTGGGCTCCGCAGCATACATGCAAAAAGTTGCAAATAAATTTGTTATCCCTATTTTGTACACTTCTATTGACGGGAAGAGGATGGTGCTAGTCTATTTGCTTCAGGGCTTCGAAACAGGAAGCTTTGATCAATAAAACACAGTTTTTTTCTGCTTCATTTATTTAATATAAGCTATTTCAAACCATGTGTAGGAAACGCATGGTTTCGAGTTCTAGTAAAGAATCAAAATAGAAACCTCTAAATTTGACAAGATCCGTATTCCAGCGGGGCAGGATTTTGGCACTCATATATGATTGGTTAATGGAGTTTTATTCATTTTATCTAAATGCCGAGAGAATTCCGGGAGATTTGCGAGTATTTTGAAATTAATTTTCATCAAAATACATTCTTCGGGATAAGATATGCTTATTGCTTTAGATTTTTGTATTTCTGATCAAATCTAAAACACGGATTCATCTACACAATACGAAAAAAACTTAAGTATATCGAAACACTGTGTTGCAAAAACTTCAAGTTATGAGAAATAGTTACAAAAAGCCCACTGTAGTACACACACTAATTGATACTGCATCATTCATCGTGCCGACTAGAAAGGAAACGTTGTAACAAAGCGTTCCTTTCTGTTGTATCCTGTAAAAGTAATGACACACAAAATGGTAACATTTGAAAAACATTGACACTGTCTTTCTAAAAGCAAACATGTCATCTTGACATTCGTAATGCTAAAAATTCTATCTTAGAATTACGAGTATTCTAAGAAACATGCTGAACTAATCAAACCAATTTTGGTTTACTGACTAAATCGACTAAATCGGGCTATAGTTATATAGTTCCTGTGGTTTCACCTTGGTTTCCACTTGTTGTCTCATTCAAGATAATGCTACTTTAATTTTGATTTATTCAGAGTTTTCATTATAAAGAAAACGGTCACTTTCATCGTGATCCGCTGTTTTGCGAAACAAGTATATATAAAATAAATTGACCAAGTGCCCCGGTGAAGTTCTGGGTCCCCAGTGAAAAAAAATGAAATATTTGACCTTTCCCGGTGATAATTGTTAAGAAATAGGTATCCCCCTTTAGGTTATTGTCCCTGATGGAACACGTTGCTATACAAATATTTCTCCGTTTACTCCCTGCCCCACCGGCGCACTTGGTCTGGGTGTTATTAGCTGGTTCATTTCAATTAATGAATAGAGTACCTACTTGAAGAGATAATTGCATTTTATTGTCGGCTTTCAATAAATATGCGAATGCTTATGTGATATATAAGAGTGTTTGTTTTAAGCATGAATCTCAACAATTGTTATGACATAGGTTATGTTTATGACATTTATATATTTGCGAATCTGCGTGTCACCATATTTACGGTTCTACATTTAGATTCATCAATAACTTGTACGACAGTAATATTTTTGTTTTTTCATACCTGTTAAATAGATACAAGTTTTATTTATTACAACTTTACCGTATCCTCCGTTACTTTATTTAACCTTCTTGTAGCTTCTACAAATTCAATTTACTGCAATTCATTTACGAGCTGTTTGACCAAGCCTGTTAACGGAAAAATTATTACATACCTTTGAAAAGTGAACCTATTGTAATTCATCTTTTTACGAGTCTGTTCTGTTATGACAGGAAGTTCTTTTTCTCACAACAAAAAAATACTACTTACTAGGTATTATTCGAGCCAAATTGCTATTTTTTCGGTACGGTGTGCATTCTAGTGTATGCGTCCTATGAATGCGTAATTTCGTAATTTTACACGTGGCGTTAGATGATTATCTATCAACAGTTGCAACAGCCTCGACATATGTTGCGAAATTGAGATGAAGTATTTTAAATCATGGATAAGATTTTCAGATTTTCATGTATTATTGTCGGCTATAATCCCTTAATAGGCGAATAGATTGATCAAAAATTGACTCAATGAAATTCGAGGCTAGTCCCGCGCCAAAAGATTTGTGAATCGCTCAAAACACCACATACCAGATAGTATATCCTTAATTTATTCTCCAAACAATCCCGCTGTAGTATGACCCCATCTTTTCTAAAACTAAGGTGAAACCCCGGAAAACTGAATCCGGAGAAACCAAAAGAAGGGTTGGATATTGAAGATTCTTGCCTTATATCTCTTATATATGATTCCGGGATTTGGAAAAAGTGTGCAGTTTTGGTGTTTTACCATTAGTGTCGCAGCTAAATCCACTGTACTGGTAATCGTAACTAACGAATCATGAATTACACGCTTTTTAAAAACTTTGAGACACATAATATGTCTTCCGAATAAACTTTCTCATTTCAATCTCCGCTATAATGAGTCACTTTGAAATAAAATATTGTGACTTACTTGTTGGAGAATCTCATAGAGGGGAAAATGTACCCATTAACTCGAACAGTTAGTTTCGAAAGCTTCTGAATATCGAAGTTAAGGTTCCATCAAAATGACGTCATTAGGCTGTTATATGACGTCATTATTAAAATTGTTTATACTTCATGTCAAAAGGTTTTTATGCTTCTATGTAGGAAGTTACGATAAAAACAGATCATCAGCATTTGCACGTCATTCACAAATATATCGAATAGAGAAGTGCAAACATCCTCATCAGAAATAACAGACACATCAATGAAGATATTCAATCAGAATTATCAATCAGTGATTTGTCTATGAGAAACTTTGTTTAATGGTATCAACTTTGTAGGGTTTGCAACGTTTGCATTAGTCATAGACTCATTCATAACAAATATTGTGATACTAAATCCTGGGTTTTGGGATCTAGATTACAAAATTGATATCTATGATACCTATTTTTTATTGAAATTGTTGGCTTCGTATTCGTTTACTATAAGCGCAGAACACATAATTTGTGACTATCTAATAATTAGGTTACCAAAAAGTGATGTTGGCTAGCCAATAACCATTAATGATATTGGATAATTCTGATCATAAGATAAAGAATTAGACTTTTCCCTTATTTGACGACACAACCGCTCTCTCATCTATCTTATTTCAAATGGCACGACCGAAATTGCCCTTTCACATTTGTATTTATATGTGTTAGAATTCTCTTAAGGATTAAAAATCCAGCATGAATAAGAATGAACCGATCAAAAAATAAAACACTTTTGCAAAAAATAGGTCGTAAAATTCATTTATGTTAACGAAGTCGTAAAATGTTGTCGTTTTTTAATGCATATTTTTATTGCGTAGAAAGAATTCTGCCATTAACTGTTTAATATTTGTTGAAAATGAAATGTTTGTATGAAGAGAATGGAGTGTTTTGATAGACTTCAATTGGTCAGTCATATCCTCGTTAGATAAAAGTCCACTAGGATCGGAAATCGGCCCACACTGTTTGCCGTTTTAGTGATTTCTTGTTTGATCCATTTCACAAATGTCAGTTATGTCTGACGTTAGTACTATTGAACCAAGTCGTACTAAGAAGAATTCTTAGAGTTATCTATACAATTTTTATTTTATGCTTTACAATTTTTTGTCGAGACATTTTATAGGATTAATAGTTCAACACCGATATGTTTTGATATTTTCCGGCATTGACAAGAATCTGACTGAACACTTTTAGACCATAAGAGTTTGGGGTATAAACCAGTGGCGTAGCCAGGATTAGGCAAAAAATTTGTTTGAGGGGGCAGGATTTTACGAGAGGGGCGCAAGTTCTGATTTTTCATGGTCGCTTATAATAGTGGTATAGGTAAGGAATAAAGTGATTATTTTATAAAATGTAAAAAACAAGCGCCCCTCTCTAATAAGCGCCCATATAAAGATTATTTTAAAGAAATAAGCACCTGGGCGCTTATTTGCATAGATACGTGTGTAAAAAAGCGCCTACGTAAAGAATCTTATTCCTTAATAAGCGCCCTGGTTAACTATTCCAAGAAAAAAAGTTTGTTAAAAATTTTTTTTGGAGTTGAAGAGGGGCGCAACTTACACCAAAAATGCTGCTTGGGGGGGCAATTGCCCCCCTTGCCCCCCATTGGCTACGCCTCTGGTTCTGCAAGACCATAAATAACGAGAGACTGGATCGATGGCAAATGGTGCGATTTAAGGGCACAATAACAATCATTTACGTCACGAAGTAGAAAGCCTCAATTAAGCACGGAAATCCTGTCTTAACCAAGCCTTAATCTTGCATTAATTTTGATGGCTAAAATTCGAATTCAACATGTGACTTGTAATGATTAAAAGAGGTAAGTAGTTGAAGGATTGTCTATAATAAGTTATATATAAATTTCGTATTTGATTGGTTCAAAATCACATCATGAAGAATCTTGATTGGTACACTTTGGAATACTTAATAGATTTTGAGTTTTGACAAAACATCTTGATGATGTCATTTATAGCCAATCAAGTAAGAGTAAATATGAGCAGATGAATGAATGGCTAAATGCGTGCGTCCTAATTAACATGCGGAGACGAGTCTCCGACAAGACTGAAGTGAGTCCGCCCCAAGATCAAAAATACGTTTCTAAAAATAGCTTGAATGTAGGTTGTGATAAATATACAATTCGTCAAGGTGATTGAAAATGATGTGTTGGTTTTGGATTCATATTATGATGTTTGTTTAGTATTCAATACCTGAAAAATTGACATTTTGGCCAGAAATTTGATGTCATGGTCGACCCGTCCAGGTTGCTGAAATGTTTAGATAATTTTTTCCGGATAGTTTATTGGATATTTTGAGGATTTAGTCTAGTTTTTGAAACTGTTACGACATACTGCTTATTTCTTAATCTGTTGGATGTGCTGCTAGTGCCGGAATTAGGGGTAAGCTAAGCAGGCTATAGCCTAGGCCCCACACTTTCAGTCAGAATTTTATTCTCCGTAAAGATTTTTACTCGTATCTTTTATTTCCGTAGAATCACTTGAAAAAATTCACGTGAGAAGTCCCTGCGCTCTTCTTTTTAGCTTAGACACCGCATTGCTGTTCCGCACAATTCGTTACACTCTCTCTCAAAAAAAAAAGAATTTAGCGAGGCATTGCTCTTTCTAAAATGAGTTTTTTCTCATTAAGTTTAGAATTCCGTTTCTCCACGTCGTACGTTATGATGCGCTGTGGCACAATCCCTCTATAGACCAAAATAGACCAAAAGGGAAAACAATTTCCGAAATAAATACTAGACAAGACTTAAGTCGAGCAATTTAAAGTTATACATAATTATATTTCCCTATTCTTTTATCCTATTTTTGTTTCTTTCTTTGTCTGTATATAGACAAAACAAGAAATTATTGAGGGGTTTAGGGAATAGGGGAGGTCTAATGCGTGGGTGACAGGGGTGACTGAAAAAAGACTGAGACTTTTAGTCACTTTTCGTGGTAGTCACTCCTCGAGAAGTGATCAAATAACATGTAAATATATATCTCTTGACGAGTCAAACCATTTTACTATCGATGGCATATGGGGCATATGATACTATTAAGTAATAGGTATTCAATAAGATAGCAGGATTCAATTTAATTAAATCAGGACTGTAATGAATTCTTATTCTCGACAACTGCTAAGATATTTCTGTTGAAAAGACTCGCAGCTGTTTTTCTAAGCAACACTTCGTTCGACAAGATGTATGTAGTTGACCCCTTCCTCTACCCCCACACATAGTCTCATCGAACCATTAATGATTCCAGGTCATGAGCAATAGAAGTGCTTCTTACGTAACATAAGAACGAACTAAAATCTAGAAACGTCTGTAATGAATGTTCAGTTTTTGGAAATTCTCTCGGAACTTGAACTTCGTAATAATCATTTTGGCAAAGAATTCCACAAACATAATAATTTACTAAGGGTGATATTTCTGTTTAACCCTAAATGTACTATAGGGGCAGGGAGGTTCTGCCTCTTGAGTTAAACCCTTTCAAGCATGAAAAATAATGGAGAAGTTATAATTTGAGTATAAAGGTGGGAAAATAATCCTCCACCTCTTTAGACCCAAACCTGGTCTAACTCTATACGATTTATATGCTAACCACTTTTAAAGCGCTTGTGATGTAATAAAAACAAATGAAAACCGGGGATGCTTACCCCCGTCGTTTCACGCTTACCCCCTTCACGACAGCAAAAGCAATGCAAACTAATCTGGTTGTTATTCTAAACGTGCAAATCAACTTAACGAAAGTAATTCCAGATCGTCTTTTTCTCTTTTTCTCACTCACACTAAAGCCGATGATGTTCGACGTCCACAAGTTGTTTTGATAGCACTAAGTTGCACTAAGCCCTTCATTCTAATATGCTTAACATCGTCACATGTGGCAGGACGAGAGAAGTCTTTGTCAGAATGATTTGCTCTGCAGAGCGATGAATTACGTGTGGCAACACCGTTTGCGATTTTCAGTTACATGTGAGATCCGTATACAAGGATAAGTTCAAGTTTAAGTTGACTTGATCTTGTCTTGTCTTGATCTTGTCCCTGTATACCTATGCTACACTTTTATATCTCTATGATATAGTACCAAAGCCACTACTACAGAATCAAATGGCGCGTGTGCGTGTGTGTGTGTTTGTGTATGTGTATGTGTTTTCCTAGGATCTAAAATGAATGAACATTTTAGAATGGTGTTGATAATACTGCAAACAGATCAGGTATAACCATAGGCGAACGGGGTAAAAGATTTTTGGGGGGCTTCGAAAATATTGCCCGAAAAATACATCTCTTAAAATCATTTGAATTCGGGGCGAAGGCCCGAAAAATTTTAAATTTAGCTTTTCATGATGGCTAAATTCCTTTAATGTATTGAAGTAAAATGTAATCACGAACTAAATTTTTTATTTATTTATACTCTTCCCGAAAAAATTGCACATTTTTCCAGAAAAAAGCAAAGATATAATAAGACACTTTAAAAACATAATCAATGTGGTATGTCAGCACGGCACGGCACGGGACCGGACGGGGGTCGCTCTTCAGGTAGATGCCTAAGCTTGTGCTGCACACATGGAAGAAAAAACGGATGAATAGCACGAGTTTAGAGATACGGATAAGGAGGATAACAGGGTATTTAGGCTGTGATGAGAACCATACAGCAACAGCTTAAGACGTCAATACAACTTCGTGTTTTTGAGACGTATAAGCTGATAGGTTTTACATGCCATGTGCCATGATACAAAATGGCGCGCGTTGAAACGAATACACAGTTTTGTAGTAAAGGAACAGTTTATAGAAGAATTTTCCATAATTGTAGGCAAATGTTAAATCTTTGGGAATTAGCACCGGTGAGTCTAAATAGGGTTAAGGAATTATATTTTCTACCATGAATGAATCGCATGTATTTGCTGTACATCTCTGACATATTGAGCAGGAAGATATGCAAAAGGATCTCAACAGACATCAAGATAATGAAAGGAAGTCGTTAACAATGACTTGACTTTCTAAGGGATAGCGTTCAACTTTAAATGTCACAATTTGATGTTTTTTTAAAACCAACAAAAAAAATGATGAAAGCGCTTTTCTACATAAACCGATCAGAATCTTGATGATGTAAACTTTCAACCAATAAGGGCTATAGTTTGGCGATAATCCCTAGCTGTATTTAAAGTTGTTTTGTATGCAAGGAAAATAAATGTTATAAATGTTGCTGTTGCTTTACATGATACCGCTCTTGATCCCAATGGCCAACGGATCGGCTTGAAGTAGCTAAAGAAGTTGACACCGACAAGCACTTACTGTAAGCAGATAACAAGATTCTCCGCGATGCATGTTCCTGATAGAGAAAGTTTTTTCTAGTCTTATCTTGAAAGAGGGTAATACAAAGCACAAAGCTAAGCTTGGGTTATGTGACATAAGAAAAAAGTTTGTAACTCTATACCACTGAGTTCAGTGACCCGGTCAAACCCAATACAGTAAATACTCCTTAAAACACACGTTTTATGACCTGTCTATGTTCTTTATACAAAGTTTTCCTCATAAGAAAAGTATATTTGCTCTGAGATGAAAGTATGCATGAAAATATTGAATACACATCATATCCACCACTGCAATGATAATTTAAAACATTTCATTGCTCTTGCTAACCAGTAACTACGTATATACTCTTTTAACGGGACATCTCAAAAAGGTTTTTTATATATTTCGTGTTAACAGACAACCATAATTATTATTGCAAGGAGATCATTCCACTTATCTCTCTTTTTGTTAGGAAAAAAGGACAAAATAAAAAGAGAATGACTCTTAAAAAGTTATTTCAACTGTTTTAACATTTTACTGAAGTATTAAGGACATTGGAGAGCTACATTATTTATTGAAGGTTTCCATATTAAATTAACAGATTATGCTCGACTCTCACACTCCCTTAACCTTATTTGGAATGGGCTTTTTTGAGTGCCCCCTCTCTAAAATCTTTAAAAATGAAGTAATTTAGGTATAACCCGGCAGAATTAAAGACCTCCATAGGATCTACCAGAAAAATTAAAAAAAGTACCCCTTGGTTCAATATTTTGCCTACGTCAGCACTTTTTTGTGATGACGTCATTATAAATACATAGAAAACCCTGCAAAATGCTTCCTCCGTGCCTCCCTCCCTCAAATCTTTAAAAATCATGCAATTGGATTGCAACTGCATGGAGTTATAGTCCTAGATATGATCTACTTTAAAATTTAAAGAAAATGATTTTTAGTCCAATATTTTGCTGACGCCATCATTTTTTGTGATTACGTCATCATATATTTTCTATATATGTACAGAAAAACCTGTCAAGGGCAAAAAAATAACGTCACCAACTCCAAATTTCAAAAAAACTGGTGGAGATGTTTCTCATAACTCCATAAAAATATCTTGAGAAGAATAGCATATCACTATCCAAACAAAAGTTATCAGGTGTTTTGTTTTGGTTAAAATGTATTGAAAATAACTTCCAACAGGGGGGTCCGATTGACCTAAAACCTTGCAAAAAGATGTAAAACTAAATATAACTAAAAGTCAGAAAAGGATGAGGCGTAATCTTTTTTCATTTTTGAGTTATTGAACAAAAACCACTAGGGGGCGGGATCCGCCTCCCCCAGTCCAAATAAGGTTAAATAATCTCTTTGTAAAAACGGAGAGAAATGTTTAAAACTTAATTTTTCAGTATACTCTCTTATGTAACAGGCTTTAAGAATCTATCTATAGGTGAATAAGTGGGGAAATGTTTATAACTAAGTTTTGAGTATATACTCTCTTACGTAACTCGCTTAAATAATCTCTTTGTAGGTGAATATTAGAAAGAGTGTATTTTTCTTTATAGGTGAATAAGGTAGGAAGAGTGTATTATGTCGTAAAAGCTCAGATATTATGCGACCAACTTTTTAAAAAGAGATACTGCCTAACCTCCCAACTTATTTGCTGGAACCAAATTTGATCCATGCAAGAGACGCCTTTTCAAGTGACACTACCCAACCTCCCTCGTTATTTTTTAGGACTTGATGGGCTTTTAATGGACCCTAAAAAAGAGACACCTTTTGCTATTAGACCCCACATTATTTTGATTGGACTTTATGGACTTTTGATGGACCCCTAAAAGAGACACTATTTGATAACTTATTTTTAAATGAATGAATCAAATCAAGATGATGTCATAAGCAACTAATCAAATGACTGCCATGGACACAATAAGGAACACAATTAGGGGTGACACTGCCCAAAATAAGGGGGACAATGCCCAAAATTAGGGAACGATGCTCGGAATCACTCTTTTACTCTACTAAGGTTCGACTCATTTTACCTTATGCTTTCCTAATACATCATGTTTGTAATCTTGCTTATCAGTCATAGAAAATAGAAAATAGGCATTTTTTTTGCTATGCGTCTAAACCATCGCCAAATTTTGTTCGTTTAAACTTATTTTCTCACAGATTGTAGCTGTTAACAAAGACATTGAGATGACATACCGGGTGCTCCAAAAAAAAACTTCGAACGTTTGACAGTCAATCACTCCTGATTGATAATTTATTATACCAATAACTCTTTTTTAATGTAATAGTGGAGGGTCTAACTTAAATTTTGGGCTATTGGATATTAAATTTGAGGCAATAATTTTAGAGTTATGGCTTCTTAAAGTCATAAAACAATTTTAAAAATGAGCGAAAATACGTTTAAAATGGGTCATTAAATGATGTCATAGTGTGAGATAGAAAAAAGAGAAAGAAATATGCGATACCGTTTTATTGTCAAAATGCAACTTTTTCTTCTTTTTCATAGTTAAATACTTTACAAAAAGTTGTTTATTCATTTGGAAAAGAGCCCCCAATAATAAGGCCAACGTCTTTTAACTTCCATAAGGCATAATTAACTCTTGCATATTCGAGAGAAATACACACTCTCTGATCCTTTGTAAAGACGAAGCATTTTGATAAAGAAAGATTTTATCAACAAATATTTTCATTGCTATTTTAACGTTAGATTACTTTTCGTTTCTCTTTTTTTACGCAAAAAGAAAATCAATTACATCGTAAAAAGTGTAAAAAATGGTTTTAATGACAAAGAATAAAGTTTGAATTTGATAACCTATTTTTGACGTATTTTTGCTCATGTTGAAAATTGACATTTAACTTTAAGATAAGCCATAACTCTGAATATATTGTCACAAATTTAATAAATGATAGCTCAAAATTCCATCTTAATTGGCTATCTCAGTTGATTTCAAAATGTATTCATTTTTATTCTACCTTCATTTTTATGTTATGGTACGTTTTGTGACCCCTAGTTAAGCAAAATTTTGATGATTTTTTATTGTAGTCTAACTATGGGTGACAAAACATGCCGTTACTTCGTAAAAATCTAAGCTAAATAAATACATTTTTGAGATCAGCTAAGATAGCAAAATAAGATGGAATTAAAATTTTGTGATTTTTATGCGAAATAAAGAAGTTGATATTTTTCTTTTTCATT
>JAUKPT010001428.1:0-15352 GCA_032273505.1 Nanomia bijuga
TATAAATTAGAAAAACGGCCTACATGTTGAAACTTGCCATATCTTGTTTTCCGTCCTTTCTCTCTAGATGTCTATGCCCAATATTACCCTCTAGGATGGGTACCCCCCACCTGTCCCCACCCCTTTTTTTGGTGATTACCCTAGGGTAGTACCGCCACTTTTTCCTATTTTTTTATAGTGAAAAATGAAAAATGGGATGTATTTGGAGTATATTTATATTTTCATATTTATATTCATATATTTTTCACACCGAATAAAGGGTTGGTAAAATTGCTTTTGACTTTTAGGCATATCTACTGGTCTCGTACTGCCCTTTCTCCCATGTCCATTTAAGGTATACTGAAAATTCTAAAATGATTTTAAACCCCACATATGACATGACCTTCGAAAAATCTTGATTCGTTTGAAATTTCGTACTGTGTTAAAGTTTCTTGGAAAAAAAAATCGTTTATCGTTTGTAATGCTTTCATATACTGAGGTTTTGGCAGAAAATCCACTATCTATTAACATATTCAAGCTCTGTTTAAAAGATCCCCATGGATTCAATCTATAGAAAAAATTCTCACCTTTTTTAATATGACCTACACTGAAACAAAAAGTATACTCTTTGCTGAAACCAAATTAGAAATTATACATAATACAATGACACATGATGACAGCTCGAGACTGAGGATGTTCTATAAGAAAATTAAAAAGTTTACCTTAATTTTTTTTATTATTTTTCAATTTTTTCTACATCTTAATTTATTTTCCCACATCTTTCAATATCTTTTAACAAATTGTGATAGAAGGCATTATTCGACAGCTGAGCTAATTATAATGAAATAGGCTGATCAAGAAATAGGTTAATCAACAGAATCCGATTTTCTTCCATCACTTAAAATTGTTTACATTTTGACTTGATTTACTCTTGTGGAACTAGCAATGTAGAATAAACACAAAGGAATATTTGAAAACTTGTGAAACTCGTGAAAGGTGGGATTGTATATTGCCTGATTATTATCATTTTTCTCTGATCATTGATTGTTGATCTGCCATTGAGTGTTTGACTGTCAAAAACATGACGTTGGAAAATATCTAATCTTTTGACCTGAAAAATCTACTATTATACGAAACGTCAGAATCTCCAGTATTATAGTATATCTTCACCCCCTGTTTTTTTATCTTATGTGTTATTTTATGTATTTTTATGGCAATACCATCGTAAATTTTATATGGTAGGCCTTACTGAATAATTAATAAGTAATAATGATAATTTCTTGTAACTTTTACTTTAGATCAAATGTTTGACGAATGAGAAAATGGCACTTCAAGAAAAAATGGGTGATATGGTAGGACAACTTGAGACGAAAGCTATGATAGGTAAGAGTTCTTTACTTCATTTTGATTATAATTAATAGTTTGAACAAATTGACCGCATTTTTTATATGAAATAAATGTTTGTTATTTTCCATGCACTGTCATCTTATCTCAAAATTATTCTTTACTTGATTTCTAGAATTAACTCAAGTTTGGCTAATCAAAAGCATAAGTTTTTCACAAACTTCTTACTCACAACGAAACAACTATTAAGTCTGAAAGATGTTGATGATTTGTAGGTTTCTTATAACACAATTTAAGAATATTTGAGTGCACCACACAATAAATATTTATAGAAGCTACTATACATTGGACACTTGCCCTGATCACAAAGATTTTCCTCTAAGTGAAAACGAGAAAATTACTAACCCCACTTACCCATTGCAAAAGAGTAGCACTGTAAAACATCAATTCTAAATATTGTAATCACTTGGCCTATTCATGATCATAACATAATCATGTACATAATCTTCTTTTTTATGGAAGGCTATATTGAATTTTTCAATTGCAAAATCTAGACTTAAAACCTGTGTGTGCGTTTATCACATAACTTATCACACAAATTGCTCTGACTGAAGCAGAGTAGATCATGTTGTGGTCCGTCTATTCACCTATAAAACACTTTAAAGAACATCATGTGTTCTTGAACCTATATATACCACCATAACCTACTCAATACATCTTGCAGACAGAAAATCGAGTTGGATGTTTTGGGCGCAATCGTGCGCGTCTCATGACGAAGACTGGGCTGTGTGTAGAGTAAGCTATGATACCACTAAAAACAACTAATTTTGCATATCACCTGAGTGCGCTGACCAATAATTTATATATATCAAGTAAAATACACATTATCACCTACAACGATAGTCCTATATACCTAATAATACCTAATCCTGTAAGGCTTTGGAGATCATCTCCGCAATGATGATCGGTAATACACAAATTCTAGACCTGCTACAAGTCTATCTCCTCTCAATAAGCCTCTCAAATGCTCGAACTCTAATATATAATTTTTCTATACTTTCTATTGTATCGCAAGACATCATAGTGGGCGGTCATACTCCGGGTAATGTAAAAAAGTTTATATTTTAAAGAAAGATAATGGAAACAACAACTGTTGAAGATCTCTCAATGTCGACTTAAAGATATTAAATAAACCTGTTCTTCAAAATACTGCAAGAGAATTAAAAGATGGCATCAAAATGCTCATTGAGGAGAAATAAAAAAAATTCGATCAACTTAATTTTACAAAGGATAGATTCTCTCGAAAAAACCCAACAGGATAATGAAGCCAAAATCGAACAGCTAGTAAAAGATAACAAGGATATCAAAAAATCGTTGTCAAGAAGCCAAAAAACGATGAAAGACCTTGAAGATGAAGTAGATGTTATTAATGATGATTTGGTTGAAGTCTAGAAAGACATCACTACCCTCGATTAATACAATTAAAGGGAAATCCTGATTATAAGCCACATCGATAACGATATTCCGAATAGAATCGACAGAAAAGATGTATGTAATGTATTTGGAAATAAAAAAGAGCTAGCAGAAAAGAAAAACATACTGGGTATGTTGAGCTAGGTTGAGCTAGATCGTCTTGATCAATATACAAGCCGTTCTAGCATAATAATTAAAAACATTGAACTTCCAAAGGATGAAACACTCAAGGATGTTGAAGCTATTGTGAAAAAGGTCATTAAAGAAGATTTAAAGCTTCCTTATTCAATTATTGACGACATTGACAAACTCCATCATAATGGATATGTCAAAAAAGCTGGAAACGAACAGACACAGAACATAATCATTCGATTTGAAAGCCACACCTCGAGGTATACGTGTCTCACAAAGAAAAAGATCTTCAAATAAAATAAAATTTTGCCTAACCTCATTCGTAAAAGAGGAAAAATGATCCACGAAGCAACAAAAATAGTCCAAGACAAGAAGCCTTCATCAATCGAATTTGTTTTTGGAAATGTTCATGGGGACCTGCAGGTACGTCTTGCTGAACCCTTGGAAGGATCAAATGTTCACCCCTTCGAGTCCTTAAAACAACACAATGATTTTCTGCTAGGGCATAATTCCGGAATCATATTTTTGTTCAGTGAATTAGCTAGTAAGTTTGTTTTTCCCTTGTTTCTTTTGATGTTGCTTTGCTTTGTGCTAATGGATGCTAGATAATGAATAACAACTCTTATTCAAAATCAATATATATAATTTTTTTTCAAATACATATATTTTTTGTGAAGTCGTGTTTTAGTTAAAAGTGATAAATTGTTTTTATAAACTAGAGATAAAAAAATGAACTGAAATTTTCTTTGTTTTGTTTTGTTTTCGCTAAAGTATGTGCGAAGACATTACATTTTCTAAGAATTCGGAATTTTAAAATTTATTTTCTCATTTTTTCTGTTGTTGTTAATCAACACATAGCTATCAACCGATCGTGTTTCTTTTCATTTCTAGTACCAACTTATGAAGGAAATCTTTTTGAGATAGTTATTAAGGCATTCTTGTGTTTATTCCTATGTAAACTGCAAGTATTAAACTTTTCATCTGATAAATATTTTCACTTAAGTTTATCATCGCAGAAGGCTGTTTTTACTTTTGTTGTTTTTTTTGCTGCAGGAATTATACCTCAAGTGTACTAATTTCCGCATGTATTTATTTTCGCAAAACCAAAAAATATACATTTCGTGTGTATTAATTTTCACTAATGGATATTTCAAAAAAATAATTTTTGTTTATTAATTTTCGCAAATGGTCATTTAAAAAAAAAATGTGTGTGTATAAATTTTATCGAATGGGTTAACATTTTGGCCAAAAGTCCTAATTTTTTTCCTCACTTTGATAAAAAAATATCTTTACTTCTAATCAAGTACAATAACGTTTTTTTTTATTTTTGTTGGAAAACAAGGAAAACTTATAGGGTATAAAAAAAAACAATTGGGTGAAATTTCAGGTGAAATTTGAAATTTTGTAATATTTTTGCATGTATTAATTTTTACGAATCAGCTTTACAAAGATTTTTTGCATGTATTTAATTTCGCAAATTAGGCCAAAGTTCGCGAAAATTGTAAAACTTTGTACACGCGAAAATTTGTACACACGAATATTAGTACGCTTAAGGTACTGTTTATATTCTGCGTTTGTATGTCCTTATTGTATTTTTGAGGAATCTTATAATGGCACATTTTGATGAGTTTATTTTTATTCTTTTGTTCTTAAATCTATTTCACAGATACTATTTTCCGTTATTACTTTTTCTAACAGGTTTCATATATTGCTATTTGCTATCACAGCTACCTTCACACTGAGCTTGTTGTCAATGACCTTGCTCAAAATGGCGGACAATTTTAATTCTTGCTACAGATGTACACAGATTTTGCCTGCTACTGACAAAAACAAACTAATTAAATGCAACACGTGCAAGAAAAAAATTCATATGAAATGCAACAACTTGGCGAGAAAAAAATGGACTATTTTCTAAAACACCCTGATAAATTTGACTGTAGATGCTGCTTGACCAGCAATATCTGTCAAAAACTTGAAGCTGACAATCATTGAGGGATTTTTTGCAGTTTATATAACAAGTTGGTACATGCCAAATGCAACAAATTTGACCAGCATGACTTTTCTAGGTTTCAGGAAGATGAAAGTCTTCAGTTTTTCTGCTCTTTATGCCTTAGCGACACTCTACCTACACTAGGTCTAAATGACAATGCATTTTATCTTTCGATGAAAGGAATCAATTATTCTGAAGAATTGAATAACGACAATAATATCCTTTTGACAGAAAAACAACTTGAGTTATCAAGGAAAATCAACGATGTTGTCTCAAGAGGTACTGACTACGACAATTAAGATAATGACGATTTCCCTAATTCGATTAATTGTAAATAATATACAATTGATTCGTTTATCAAACATAAATTCAAGGCAAATAATTATTTTTCTCTCCTTCATCTTAATATTCACTCAGTAGAATTGAGACCCATATTACAATTGCATAATACGCCATTTGACTCCACTTGCCTCACTGAAAGTAAAATCCAATTTGGTCAACAATTAAAAGTAGATATAAATATTGGCGGCTATCAAGATCCTGTTGGCATTTCAACAGAAGCCTCTAACGGAGGAGTGCGTATGTATATCAAAAATGGCATTAATTTCCACCTAAGAAATAAGTATAAGGCATAATAATGTATAAGTCTAAATAATTAGAGTCCATTTTTATTGAAATCCTTAACCCAAAGGGTAAAAACACCATCAGAAACTATTTACATTACCCCTGTATGGATCAAGACTTGTTTCTAGACGACTTTATGAAGCCCTTCTGTGACAAACTATCCGCAGAAAACAAGATAATCTACCCAGCCGGAGATTTTGACTTTGATCCATCCAATACGTCTCATAATCAGTCGCAGCTGTTTTTTGAAACTATGGTGTCAAACTTTCTCTGCCCCTCCATTACCCTACCCGCTAAGATCAACTCATTTCATCATACTATCATTGAAAACATTTTTATTAATAACATCACTCCAGATGATTTCAGGAAACTTATGTATTTCCATCTCAGATCATCTTCCTTCTTTTCTCCTAGTCCCTCATGGCAATCAATATCACTTGCCAAAAGAAAATATTTACAGACGAGATACGAAGCACTTTGACAGAACTGACTTTACTCTTGATTATTTTGATCTCAACTGGGATGACTTACTACAACTCAATAAGAATGATGTGAATTCATTGGTTTTCTTAAACTCCTTGATAATCATATGCTTTGGAAAAAGATAAATAAAATGGAACTAAAAAGAAAAGTAAAACGATGGATCACAGAGGAGATATTCCACAAAATTAAGCTGAAAAGTAAAACTTATGAAAAGTACATTAAGTGCAAGAAAACCCTGCTTCACTTAAAAAACACCTTATTTACAAGACACTAAAAAATGAAATAACTTCACTTTTACAGAGCTCGAAAATTATTATAATAGGTACTTTACCAACAACAAAAATAGGAAGGAATAAAAGAAATTATTAATCCAAAATCAAGCAAAGCCAAAAATCCCTCATTTATTAAGGATAGAAATATCATTCATAGTGATGACATCAGCATATCTAACTGTTTTAACAATTACTTTACCTCAATAGCTGACAAAATACTTAATGATAGGAAATATATAGGAAAGAAATCTCATCTTCTAAATGCTTTACCTAATAGTTTTGGTACTGGTACTGGTCTAAATAGTATTACAACTTTATGCTTAAATCTGATATTAGTATTTATTTATCGAAATTCTTTAATCTGTCTTTGTTGACTGATGTCTATCCTCATATACTTAAAATTTCTAAGACAATTCCTATTTTTAAAAAGGGGAACCATCACCTAATTAGTAACTACAGACCTATATCACAAGATTAACAAGATTCTTGAAAAAGTTATGTTTAATAGAACCTATGATTTTCTAAACAAGTACAAATGCATCCACAATCTACAATTTGGATTTCGAGAAAAATATTCAACTGATCATGCTCTGATAAAAATAACTGAAAGTATAAGATCACCTCTAGATGACTGTAAAACTATGTGTGGAATCTTTATCGACTTACAAAAGGCATTCAACACCGTTAATCACTCTATACTCACAGATAAATTAAGTCACTATGGAATTAGAGGTACTGCTAATAAATGGTTTAAATCCTACCTACACAATAGAAATCCCTTTGTCTCCATTAATGGAACAGATTCACAGCCAATTAAGGTAACTCATCGTGTTCCCCAAGACTCAGTTTTATGTCTTTTACTCTTTCTCATGTACATTATGATCTTCAATCTGTCATTGGCTTAAGTTCAGTCTATCACTGACGACACTAACCTCTTAAATATAAGTAACTCCATAAAGCATACCCAAAAACAAGTAAATCTTGGCTTGAAATCCCTATACAAATTTCTCTCAACTGCTCAAAAATCGAATTTATTATATTCCATAAAGTAGGCCACGAGTTGAATTTTGATCTTTATATAAAACTAAATGGCCACAAACTATATCCATCTGATAGTATTAAATACCTTGGTGTTTATCTGGACTCAACTCTTAGTGGGGAAGCTCAATGCGAAGTATAGCATCTAAATTAAGAAGAGCTAATGGTCTACTTAGTAAAATTCGCCATTATGTTCCAAAAGAGGAGCTAATATCCATATATCATGTTTTATTTTCTTCTTTTTTGACATACAGAGCTCAAATCTGGGGTCAGCAGAAAAATTACCAGAGGTAATTGTCAAACTTCAAAATAGAGCCTTAAGAATTTTAAATTTTGAAGATCTATATGCAGACTCCAATCCAAAATGATAATATTCTTAAACTGAATGACATAGTAAAAATTAAAAATATTATTTTCATTCACAACTATCTTAATAAGTGGCTGCCTTTATGTTTTCAAAATGACTTCCTTAAACTAGAGAATATCTATAAATGGGTAAGAACAAGAAACTCCAGTCTTGGCTGTCTTTTCATTCCCAGACGTAAATCTATCAAATATGGTATTTATTCGATCTCCCAACAAAGTATTTTTTCCTGATGCATTTACTAGACTATTCAATTGCTACTTATCACCTCTACTTAGAAATAAATTAAAAACTATACTAGAACAGCATTTGATATAACTTTATTAAAATCAAGCATTACATTACATTCTCCTCTTCCCTCTCCATGGACCTTTTTACCTCCCCTAGCTATGCAATATATATTGTCTCCCCCTCCCCCTGTCCAAGAACCCCAATATCTCATACTGAAAGTTATTTTATGTACTTTAATCAAGGAAAGGCACCTAGAACAGCTAGGCTGATTGTGCCACCTTACTTGATATTGATATTTTTAATTCACTATTTTTGTAAAAAAATTAGTTTATGATTTCAAGTGAAATATATGTCTTATGTCTTATGTCTTATGCCTTATCTGAAATATTTTAGATGAATTATTGATAACAGACCAGTTATCAAGATGCAACCAAGACAACAGACCAGTTGTCCTTTTCCTGGGTATTTAATGTTTTTTATCACACAATTACTTATGGACAACAGACCAGTGTCTTATTATATATTGCTACATAAAGCCAATCATAATGCCTTTAAATATTTTGATTCTTAATAATATGGAGCTCCGGTGAAAACACACCTACAAATGAGAGCTGCATACTGAGAAGACTCTTCAAAGATACCCTAAACAGAACCACCCCATGTCCCAAATCAAACCCCCCAGACCTGTCACCAACCTCGTTCTGATCAAAAACTCTTCTTAGTTCTTCCAAAAGTTAGAATGCAAAGGGGACAAGGGCCACACTAAGAAGGGCAAATTACAGAACAGGAGGACCCATATAGACCTGAGTGGAATGAATTGCCTAAAGGGTCCCAGGAGCCCACTATGAGTGTTCGTAGGGTAAGGAGTGTGTTGATGTTGCCCCACCTAGAACGAAAAAAGCCTACAAAACAGACCTTGCTAACTGTTAAGGTGACAGGAAGGATAAGAAATGCTTCTAAGGAATAAAGATGTTCACTCCAATGGTGTGAATGTTGCACAGTGAAACACTTACACGGTGCTAAACTAATGATATTAAACAACCATAGACAGAATGTATTTAACTACGTTGCACAGTAAACAATAATCAAATGAGGATTAAGTGCGATTCTGCAAAAGAAAGGTAGCGAGATAGGGATAGGACAGAAGCTATTGATTGGTCAACAGAACGGGTGGCGAGAAAGTGTATGTAAACTGTCATGCCTGACATGGACACAAACTGACTGCAAAGCTGTAGGTATTCACCCATCTATTTAACCATATTTAATTGCATTAAATGTCTATGATAGGTATCTTTGCTGTTCGTTTGGTTAACTCTGAATGTTGTTCAAAATTTAGGGGAAAGAAATATTTTTATAGTTTGATTGTTTTTTCAAACCCTCTATATTTCCTGTGTGTTGTTCAAAATGAAGGGAAAGAAATATTTTTACTGTTTGATTGGTTTTTCGTACTCTATATATTTCCAGTGTGTTGTTCAAAATGAAGAGGAAGGAATATTTTTACTGTTAAATTGGTCAACTCTCTATATTTCCTGTGTGTTGTTCAAAATGAAGGGGAAAGAAATATTTTTGCTTGATTGGTTTCAAACTTTATATTTCCTGTGTATTGCTCAGGGAAAGAGGTATTTATGTTATTTGATTGGTTTTATCTGTGAATTTCTCATATGTTGGAAAAAATGTGTTAGCCTACAATTTGATTTGTACTTAAATTAATTTTTTTTTCTTGTTTTTATTATGCTTAGCTGATTTAGGATGGAAAAAAGGAAAAAAGAAGAAATATTTTTATCTAGAGAAACTCCTAAAAAACGTTTTTGAGTGAGGGGAGAACACTAATTCCTACTCCTTAAACACTTTTTTTAGTCAACAATCAAGAAGTGATATCTTTTAAAGAGAACAACACATTCTTGTGTTAAGTTTTACTCTTTTATAGAATAAGCATTTTTAGATAAAACTTGTTTGTTTTAAGTAACACCTGCCATTTTTTACTTTTTTAAACAAGTGAACGTTTTTACATCAAAACATGGTGTCGTTCCTCTGATGCTTCATTATATTTTTTTAAATTACATGTATGGAAATGCTTTATATTCTGTAAAAGAAAGAAATTTGAAGATCTACCAATTTCTTCATTGACTGGTTACCCACGTTGCATGTGCATGATCAAGAAGAAAAATTATTTCTTTTTCTTAGATAAATACATCATATGAAACTATTTGTTTCGTCTTGCGATCATTCCGACATTTAAACAAATATGATTATTGAAAATAATTTTAATATGAAAAGAATAGGAAATTTTGTTTAAATTTATAAATGTTTAACTTATTACCATGATTTGTTTTTTGTGAGCTACGCTACAGGAACCGGGTATTCCCCAACAACAGACAAGACAACCCCTTTTTCATCCCCTAAACGTTTTCATTTCTTTTTCAAAGGGGATTCTTCTCTATTCTCTTTATTAGACCTGTAAGAAAATACAGGAAAACTAACTAACAAGTCTAGAAAAATATAAATATAAAATGGTCTATAACAACATTCATAATCTAGATATCAATTTACAAAATTGTTGAGATCGAGTCAAGATTACAAGTAGAACTAGAATTAGCATTGGATCCAGAATTAGAACTAGAACTAAAACCCTCGAAACGACCATATTGAGGTCGTCCAGATTAAATAGCAATCAGTACATTGAAATTAAGAAAATAGAAATCAGGATTAGACATAAGAAATCAGGTATTCAAGTTTTAGAATAAATGGGTCAAGATTGATCTCATGAATATTCACTACCCTATCAACTCCATACTCCCTAACATTTACTACTACCGATTCATGATTTTATTTTCATCATCCTAAGTTACTAGAAAATATAACTGCTTCTACCGCCCACCAACCCTAACCTACCATTCCAATACTACTTTCTTTCCTTTCCAAAACTAACGAGAGGGCCTATGAGAGGTTGTCTAGTTAGTGGGTAAATACTATTTAAAGTTAATATTTTCAAATTTTTATTTAACCGTTGTTGACAGTGAAAGTTCATTTCAAAACATTTGAAAGTTCAAATTTTTCTCCAACCATAGTGGACAGTGAATACCTTAGCTAGCAAGAGGGAATGATCAGATCCAATATCTGAGTTGTGTTCTCTGCATATATATATAAAATGTGTACTAATTGAATATAGAGAGAGCAGAACTAGGCTATGTCAGGTCTGATTCAATTAGAAAAAAAAATTTGTTACGATGTGGAATACCAAAGGCTATATTTATTTTTGCTATTTTAAGGTTTTTTGCTTTACTGTATTATTACTGTAGCTTTTTTTAAATATTCTTTTTTATAATGTTTTGGGTAGATATATATATATTTCCAGTCAACGTCATTCGTTTATGTTTTGCCTCCAAAACCGCGTTTAAGACTGGATACTACTGTTAATAAAATTCGCAAATCAACTATGAAAATGAATGCATTTGTTTGAATAGATGTTGCATCGACAATTTGAGAATACACATTTGTATTAAAAAGAATGTTTATAGATAAGCAGGTATTGTTCAAATTCATGCAAATGAACTTGTCAATATACTCTAACATACGTAAAATATGAACAACCCAATCAATTTTTTGTATTGTAATAGTTACAAGACCTCTACAAGGTTTCGGAGGCAAAATGCTACAATGTAAACAAAAAGTGAGGTAATGGAAACAGATCTATATATACTTAGATTGCTGAGGAAAGCAGAAATAGCAGAAATGTAATCTAGATACTTTTTGTTATTGATTTCTGCTATTTCTCTTAATTCAATGCGTCAAAGACACCCAAGTGAAGCCTCCCATTCAAAGAAAGAAATTAAGACTTGTACTTTCCATTTACTATTTATATTTTTGGGGCTTAATTACCCTATTAAATTCCATTAATTGCCTCACAATTGATCATTTATTAAAGAATAAGCTTTATGTCTTGCTCTTCCAGTATTTTTACAACTATAATTTGGAATCAAATTTAGGATTTTCCATTCACAATTTCTAGTTTTTGGGCTTAATTACTCTTAATTACCCTCAATTGCATCATAATTGATCCTGTATTGAAGAGTAAATTGTATATCAAAGTGCTCCAGTATAATTACAGCACTAATTAAGAGTCAAATGATGGCCTCTCTATTGACAATTTCTAGATTCAGGGCTAAATTACCTTTAATTGCCTCAAATTGCCTCATATTTGACCGTGTATTGATAAAAAATGGTAAATTTAAGTGCCCCAGTATGATAACAATAAAAATTCTAGTCATGTGGTGGACTTTGCATTGACAATTTTTAGTTTTGGGGCTTCATTACCCTAAATAAATGGTATTTACTCTTGGTTTTTGGCGGTTTTTGTGTCCATTCGAGTTCAAGAGGTTCTGACAACTGATTTTAATCAAAGACGCCTCAAAAGAATCAGAAATCTCAACTTTCTATTAGTGTTACCATAATAGACGGTGTATTGAAGAATAAATTGTAGATCAAAGTGCTCCAGTATAATGACAGCATTAATTAAGAGTCAAAAATGATGGCCTTTCTATTGCCAATTTTTAGATTCAGGGCTAAATTGTCCTTAATTGCATCTAATTGACTCATAATTAATCCTGTATTGAAAAATAAATGGTAAATCTAAGTGCATCAGTATGATTACAATATAATTTCAGAGTCAAATGGTGAACTTTGCATTGAATCTTTCGAGTTTTGGGGCTTAATTACCATAAAATGTATAATTACAGCATTATTTGAGAGTCAAATGGTGGACTTAACATTGGCAATTTCTAGTTTTATTGAAGAATTGATTGTAAATCAAAGTGCTTCAGTATAATTACAGCATGGTATTCTTCTATTCTATTCCATTTCAATGGTGAATTTCTGGTTTGGGTGTAACCCATTGAATCACTTCCACTTGGTTTTGGTCAAACTTCAATAAAGCTTTCTAAACCGAGAATCCAAAGAATTAGTTCATTCAATATAAATAAAGTTGTTCATGGTTATAGTAGTAGTTGCGTTACTCTTTTCTTCAACTTATAGATCAATATATTGTTGTGACAATTGTTTTTGTGTTGATGTTTTGTCTTGATTTTATTCTTCAAAATTCATCTAGCTGCACAATTGCCAGCATTAGAAAGAGAAGCTTGGTTTATGAATTTATGAATATATGAATACTTTCTTGAAAATAATTTCAAATAATATACTATTTACAAAAATAATAAACACTTTGATTAGCTGTTGCGTTTAAAACACTGCACCTTAACTTGAGAAAAGATTTTGCGTGAACAAATCAAGAAAAATTTCCCCCCTTGATGTTTACTGAAAATATTTTCCTAAAAAAACAAAGAATGACACTTTTTGGAATGTTGAACAAGTAATCAACTAGTTATCGCAATGTTTGCTTGTGCATATAGGATTAATATTTCTTCTTCCTATGAATCGTGCAATAAATCCCATATTTTATTTGAACCCATATGATAACTCATTTGAAATTAGATGAAATCTTATTAAAAATAACAAACTAACTAAAGAGCCAAATTGTGCCTATTCTTAAGCTTCTTTGAACAATATATATGGAATAACATGTGGAGTTGTTCTACATGCTAAATAATTTAACCCTTTTAATGATTCATTGAAAAATGGATGTTTATCTTTTTACTTTGTTTATTTAGAACACTTAAATGTATTTGGGATTGATGAAAAGTATGGTCCAATGGCTATTTCTATAGTTCGGGAACTATTACCAAAAATGGCTGTCTTAGGTCATCATAACGAAGTCAATGAGAAGTCAAACAAAAAGTACCAATATAGAATAATATTTCGTACTTGTGAGGTGAGTTTTCAGTGTATATTTGCTTTGTTTTTTCAGGACTCTATCAAAAGGTATTTTTTCATATATTCTAAAGTTAGATTCTAAGGTTATGCTCTTAACATCTTGGTGACTTTTTAGAATGATTGACTTAATAGATTGTTTTGAAAATTTGCCTGGAGATTTTCATTTTAGTCAAAGAAACAGTCATTTATTGAAAAGCTAAATAAAAATATTAAGTTACCAATCGTCATTTCTCTTTTTATTTCTACAGTCAACATGGAAAGAAAATAGAGAACATGAATAAAATATGTCATTGTAACACTCTAATAATTGAGAAATGTACAAAGAATCATTGATTTTATATCATTTCTTCAAAATGGACTATTACATAATTGTGATGATGAAGGTTACCCACACTCCAATTCCCCAAAGACAAGCAAGACAACGTTTTCTTCGTTAAGTACTGCCGATCTTCATAATCATAAGGAAGCTTTCTAGAAAAAGTGGGGAAGAAAAACAGCTCCTAGGCGAAAAATATTTTTTTAAAAGAGCCCAAAATAGGTGACAAAGAAAGTGAATAATAAAAATCTCACATTTTCCACATTTGCTAAAAACATTTAGGACTCATAAATATCTAAAATGCACTTATTTTGTTCACCATGGTTGGAGAAGTATTTAAAAATATGGGCTATTGAATGTCCTAAGGTGGAATTTCATGTGGACTACGAAAATCAGAACTCTAAAATGTCTTTAAATGCAATAACTCTAACATTTGATTTGTTGAAGCAATTATACAAGAATTATTTTACAAACTTTTTCTGTATTAAAGAAGACCACCCCATAAGAAAAAATGTTGTGTAATGGACAAAAAAACATGAAGCTAAAAGAAACTAAAAGTCAAATTAGATTTTGATTTTCCTCTTGATTCAACAAATTTTTAAAACCGTGTACTGAATATACTTCCTAATCTAGGAAAGCATGTTCTATTAAACTATTGTTCTATTAAACTACATGATACTAAAAAGAACTATTTTAGTGATACTATTAAATGATCGATTTTGTAAATATATGCATTGTTAAACATATTTAGCAGACTTAGCAATTTTTGGCTTCATGATTTAAAACTCACAGGAAATGTGGGTTTATTGGGTCCATTATTTGATTTTGTAGAATATAATATATAATAATGATATCTAACAGGTAATAGTAGTCTTGCTCCTCAATTAAAAAAAATTGCACCATATGCATCTAGGCATCTTCTAAGACATCATACAAGAAGGTTGTCCTCCGTGCAAAAAGTAAAATAAATGTAAAAACGTAAAGGTATTAAAAGAAAAGAAAATAATGGCTCAAAACTTAATTGAACTACTAGTAATCGACTTGAAAACACCAAAGAAACCAAATCTTGAGTCTACTGCTAAAGAACTTCAAGAAGCAGTACGACAATCGATGGAAGAAAACGAAAAATAAGAAAGATCCTACTATTCAATTTGTCTTGGATTGACTAACAACTCTTAGAAAAGACTCAAAAAGACAGCAAATCAAAAATTGAGAAATTGGAAAATTACAATAAAAATCTGCAGAAAGTTTTCCAAAAGCACAACAAAAAACTTAATTAT